>NBIL01047848.1:0-11700 GCA_002752925.1 Viola pubescens var. scabriuscula | reverse complement strand
TATATATATATATATAAACCCGATATTCAAGTACCTTTTTAGGCCCAACTAATCTGGATCCCACTTTGAGAGTAAGTGGTACCGTAGGGTTTTAAAGCAGTTGCGCCAAGGCACGGACCCAAGGCCTAGGCGTCACTTAAGTTTTCTTCAACCAACTCGATTGTACCAAATGTGATACGTACTTTTATATAGGAAATTAAAAAATTATAGCTATAAAATAAGTATATAAAAAAAATGGTGTATACATTGACGCTTAAAATTGTTTTTCCTGTAAATGTCGAATTTTAAATTTGTGGGTTTTTGTTCTCTCTTTTTTTTCCCTTTTAGACATGAAGTTGAAAAAGTACAACTTGATTAGATTAATTTTTTTTTAGATATTTGTATTTTTCTAAAATCGGACTAATAGAGTTTTTCTTTACTAATTAACAAATTAATTATTTAGTATACAATTTTACAACCTCTTATTTTATCTATAGACAAAAATGTCCTTATTGTATTTTAAAGTGATTCTTATTTCTTATCTAAAATATATAAAATATTGAAAGATTTAATTTAAAAAGAAAAAGAAAAAAATATTAGAAAATTATTTAAATAAAAAACAAGGTTTACACCTTGTAAAGAAAATGTTCATCTTATTTATTAAAGCCAAAATTATTAAAAAAATAAGGTTCACATAAAATACAATAAGAGTATTTTTATTTATAAGTAAAATAAGACGAATGTTAATAGACAAATGAGAGTGCTAACTGTCATTGTGCGTCTTTTTTATAAATAAAACATAATAAGAGTATTTTAACTAATGAGAGTGCAAAAATTGCAAATAGCTCCGAGCGCCAAATATTATATTGGAGTACTACAAGCTAGGCAACCAACTTGCCAAAACTAAAAAACAACACAACAAGGAAAGAAAGAATACTTCTCCTCATAAGTTTGTCCAACACAAAATTACTTGCGGCGGCACTAAGATGCAGTTAATTTAATTGTCTTTTATTGTAATTACTAACATAATCGTTCGTGAAAGTCTTCTATAGGAACAAATTCTTTATAAATTGACTAAAAGAATGAATTTCTTCTTTAAAAGTCCTCTAAGAAATGAATGTCATCCCTAAAAGTCCTCCAAAGAAACTTTAAAATTCTCTAAAAGAATGAATTTCATCCTTGAAAGTCCTTTGTTGGAAAGAATTTCGTTTCCAAAGTTCTTTATCAGAATGAAGTTCGTCGCCCAAAAATATGAAGGTGACGAAAGTTGTCGTAGTAGGTTAATTTATATGTTTTGGACAAGAATTTTTTAGTGACAGTTTTTTCTAGATTAGGTCCAAAGTTTTTGTAACGAAAATCGTTGCATATACTTAAGATGATATGAGTTTCAAGCCCAATTTTTAGACAACGAAAATTCATCTGGACAAGTTTTGGCGATGATTTTTAGGAAATGATTAAATTCTTTTGTCTCATTAAAACTTTCTTTTATAGTGTGTTTACGTGCACCGCACGTGTGAAAAAACCTAATGATCATAAACGCTTGTTCTAATTTTTAATATGGAAATTTTATATAATCTACTTTTATATTTTAGTTCCCATGGAATATCATGTTATAAGATTTTGTACCATTATTTTAAACTCATATTTTCTGAAGTGATTATATTTTTATTTGTAAGTGTGACTACATTATTTGTATTTTAAGTGAGCCCTTCATTAAAAATTTATTAAAAAGAGTCTAAACAATTAAAAAAATTCTAAAATAGACAGAATTGAACCGCTAAAGGTGGATTTAACCGTTAAAGATGAATCAAACTTAAATAGTTTGGTTCGGTCCATGAATTTGAAAAACCGTAATCATATAATTTGAGGGAAAAAATATTAATTGATTAGTGGACTGGATTCCCGGGTAGGAAAAAAAAATGTTTGTGTTAATTTTAGAAGTGTTCTTATTCTATTTAAAACTATTTTTTTGCTATTTTTGGTGTTAAATTGCAGATGAGAGGTTGATTAATGATGATTTTTTGGACAAAGTAATAGACTGGTTCCCAGGAATGAATGCCATACGCCTAAGACATCTTCCCCCAGTTGACAAAACAATTCCACTCGAGTTTCTGCTTGATTATTTAGGGGAAGTATATTCGGCAACCTCCAAATCAGCTGCCATTGTTTTACACACATTTGATGCTTTAGAGCAGCAAGTCTTGAATGCTATGACTCCTATGGGAAGAGTCTACTCTATCGGTCCTCTACAGCTCCTTCTCAATCAGCAAATTCAGGAAGATGAAGATGAAAACGGTGCAATTAGTTCAACAACTGGTTACAGTCTATGGAAAGAGGAGAATGAGTGTCTTCAATGGCTCGATTCGAAAAGACCAAATTCGGTGGTGTATGTCAGTTTTGGGAGTTGGGCATCTGTCACGAGACAAGAATTGATTGAATTTGGGATGGGGCTTGCCAAAACCAACTACCCATTTTTGTGGGCGATTAGGCCAGATATGGTGATCGGCATCGGCGAGGCAAGTGTGTTGCCACCGGAGATTATTGAGGAGATTAAAGAGAGGAGCTTTATTGCGAATTGGTGTCCGCAAGAGAAAGTTCTGAATCATCCGTCGATTGGGTGTTTCGTAACTCATAGTGGATGGGGTTCCACGATCGAGAGCATTTCTGCTGGTGTGCCAATGCTCTGCTGGCCAAATTCTACTGATCAACCGACGAATTGTAAGTATGTATGTAACGAGTGGGGGATTGGAATGGAGATTGACGAGCATGTGAAAAGAGATAATGTAGAGAGGCTGGTAAAAGCTATGATGGGAACAGAGAAAGGAATGAAAATGAAGGAAAGAGCTATGGAATGGAAGAAACTAGCAGAAGAGTCCGCCGGTCCAAATGGGTCTTCTTCTAAGAATCTTGACAAATTGGTGGAACAGCTTCTTTGCAGAAAAGCATATGCCAAATTGTAGTCGTCTTATGAATATGGTGCTTTCCAGCACGACTTAAAGTTATCGTTACACTAGAAATGCTTCCTTTGTTGGAGTTCATGCTTTCTTGCAGCTAGTAATGGATTGTGAAGACAGCAATTTTACTTACTTGTTGTTGTTGTTGTTTTAAGAATTTTGCAATGTTAATATTTCCGAATTTCACTTTGAATGCAAAGTTGTTCTTGTTCTTGCTCCATGTTTTACCTGTTGTGCATGTTTCCTTTCCTTTACTTTCCCTTTCCTCTCCCAAAAGAATCTTAAAACAAAACTTATCCTATTAAGTAAGGTGCGGAATTGGATTTGGGTGGATTAGGTGAGTATGAGTATGACTTTAATGAATATAGGTGGATATGAGTAGTATATTTATTTATTACCTATATAATTTTTTAAATGGTATCTATATTTATTTACACTCATTTAATTTATATTTACTCATTAATTCATTTAAATATATTTTTTATAAATTAAAATTAAAAATATCATATTTGATAAAAAAATATATAAATTCAGACAAAATTTAATTACGTGACTCGATTTTGACTGTGTAAAACAACGACAGACTGATTTTATCGTTTAAGCTCGATTTTTATAATACATATTTAATTTTTAATATTTAATCTCAAATTTGACAATTTAGGCCAATCCTTCCGATTTATTCTTGTTGAGATTTTTTGTTCTTGCAATAAAAAATACTGCACTTTTCAATTTCTAATTTCTGCTTTTCTCATTTTTTTTCCAAAAATATTTCCATAAACCTTTAAAAAAAAATTGAATCCATGTTACAAAAGCTAAAAATAAAAATAAAAAATCCAGGTAAATTTTTATTTCATTGATATCTCCACGTTTCCCTTCATCCCTCTTCTCCACCCATCGCCACCACTCTACCAACTCACTGCCTACAGTGCTACACCCACTACCGCCACATCTACCTCCCTCACTCTTTTATCATCCTCTGCACATACCAGCAAGCATGGCACTACCACCACTACGCTTTCTTTCCTTTCTTTACAAATCCAAACCAGATTCATCTCATAACAAACCCTCATCTTATTTCTTCTGCATCTCTCTATCATGGTACTCAGATCTGTTAAAAGGCGTCCCCCACTACTATTGTCGATTCTTTCAACGATCCATCATCATCTCAGTACCTCTACCCCGTATGATTTATAGATCTAGCAAAAGAGAAAGAAAAAAAAGGAAAATAAAAAAAGAAAGAGGAAAAAGAATCTAGATCTACTCTCGAAAACGAATATTCTTCTAGAAAAGAAAAGAAGGGCAGATATTTGATTAAAACATAATTAGACATGAGAGTAATCTGCAACCAAGCAATACCAGTCCAATTTGTACACATTTGACTACCTTGGTTTTGGTGGGAAGTGGCCCACAGATCCAATTTAACACTCAAACTCTTAGTAATACTCCTACGTTTGAAGACAAAAAAAGAAAAAAAAGAAAACTCAATTCTTATCTCTTTCCATAACCTATCAATCCTACACCCTTCTCTTCAATCCACCATCATTGGTTAGAAGACGGTAACTGCAATGGCATCAACAGGAGCTGCAACCAAGCCTCATGCCATCTGTATTCCTAGTCCATTTCAAAGCCATATCAAGTCTATGCTTAAGCTTGCAAAACTACTCCATTACAAAGGCTTCCACATAACTTTTGTCAATACAGAGTTCAACCATAGGCGTTTACTGAAATCAACACCTTCTAATTCCATTCAAGATCTTCCTAACTTTCGATTTGAAACCATCCCGGATGGCCTCCCTCCCTCGGATATCGATGCCTCCCAAGATATGATTGAAGTTATGATAGCAATCACCAACAAATTTCTCGCGCCGTTTGTTGATCTGATTGCTAGACTCAACCACACAAGTTCTTCAGAAGTACCACCAGTGACTTGCATCGTCTCGGATGGATTTCTGCCTTTCACTATCACAGCTGCTGAGGATCTAGGAATTCCTGTCGCCTTGTTTTTCACCATCTCAGCTTGTAGCTTCATGGGGTTCAAGCACTTTACTGAACTGAAAGAAAAAGGTCTTGCTCCACTAAAAGGTATGATGATCTAGACAAAAAGATATGACTTCTACTTTGATCTGCAGATCTGTTAAGTCTTTCTTTTTTTCTATTTGCAGATGAGAAATTTCTTGAAGATGGTTATTTGGATAGATCAATAGATTGGATTCCAGGAATGAAAGATATCCGTTTTAGAGATCTTCCATCCTTCCCTCCTGCCGCGGATCCTGACAGTATTGCGTTTGATTACTGCATGGAAGCAGCTGAGAAAGCTTCTAAAGCCTCTGCAATTATCATACACACCTTCGATGCTTTAGAGCAGGAAATTCTGGATGCTCTAGTAGTACCCATGTTTCCTCGAGTTTACGCGATTGGTCCTCTGCAGTTACTCCTCAACCAAACACAGCAAGATGAGGAGGATGTCCTTAATTCAATAGGGTACAATCTATGGAAAGAGGAAACAGAATGTCTCCACTGGCTCGATTCGAAAGAACCCAACTCGGTTGTTTATGTAAATTTTGGCAGCATGAGTTTCCTGACTGAGGAGCAACTCATTGAACTTGGGATGGGACTTGTTAACTGCAACCACCCTTTTTTATGGATCTTAAGGCCTGACATGGTTCATGGTAAACTCCCCGTTTTACCGCAAGAATTGGATCAAGAAATCAAAGGGAAAGGTTTTGTTGCAAATTGGTGTCCACAAGAGCAGGTCCTAAACCACCCATCTATTGGTTGTTTTTTGAGCCATTGCGGATGGGGTTCGACAATTGAGAGCGTTTCTTCTGGTGTGCCAATGATCTGTTGGCCTCAAGCCGGCGATCAACCGACGAATTGCAGGTATACTTGCAATGAGTGGGGGGTTGGGATGGAGATTGATTGTGGTTTAACCAGAGATGTTGTGGATAGGGTTGTAAGAGATGTTTTGGATGGAGAGAGTGGCAAGAACATGAAGAGCAGAGCTGTACAGTGGAAGAATTTAGCAGAAGCGGCCTGTTCTAATCCCGATGGCTCATCATTCAGGAATCTGGACAAGTTGGTGGAGCAACTTCTTTTAATTTGATTGAATATGTTCAAGAACTATATTGTAACAAATCACTCATTTTGTTCAAGAATTGGATCAAAAAAGGTCGCACCAAATATTTCTCTCATCGGTTAACGATTGTGACTATCTTATTATATTAATAACTCTTTCTTTTAAAAAAAAATCAATTATTCTCTTCTTTCTCTCTTTTTCGTTTCCCATTTTATTTCTCCTTACCTTTTTTTTCATTTTCCAGTTTTATTTTAAAATGCAAAAGTGCTTTTCTTTATTACTACTATTATAATAAATATTGAAGACATTCTAAGAGGCTTGTTGAGCAGAAGAAATCTGGAAAGGTGAACATTTTGGTCCAGGATTTCTCAGACACCATATTCCTTCATAACCCACAAGTGTATTTCACCGCGGCGAACTTCAGCGATACTAGTGCCTAAACAGTCATTCAAGACGCCAAAGCTCACCACATGGACACTTATTGAAAGCCACTCGAGAGGAATCGGAACCTTACCAAACTGCTCGCTCTCAAAATTGAAATAAAAGAACTGAAGAGGAATAGCACAAACCCAATGGATTGATCCATGCAGCAGGAAAGTATTGACATCAGACGGATAATGAAACCGAGGAGGAGGGCCGGCAATGCTTCTCCACTGTCCTGTACCAACTGAATATATTTCAGCATTATCCAACCGTGTAACGCAAAAAAGGTCATCATCTTCTGAGGAAGAATAAATATGCAACACCATGAACTGATTACTTGAAGGACTGTATCCAAAACCGAAACAACGCCATTTTTCCATCCCTCCACTAGCTACTGGGATGGAGATATACTCACCCAAAATTGGATTGCATACATAAATTACTTTCCCGTAGTTGAGGCCGCTGAACTCTGTTAAGCAAAGGAACCCATTGCAAGCATTGACGCACTCAATTTCATACTCGGGTAATCATGGCGATTTGGTCCAATTTGAGGGATAGTTATTAGTTAGGGATTTTGATGACGAGGAAGGCTTTTAGATTTTTATTTTTATATAAGTACATTAAACACATGGGGATTTGCCTTGCGCTAACTCACTATGGAGTAGAATGCAAAGTCATTATTAAGATTGCGACTTCAAAGAAGAGGAGAACGAAGAGACCTACAATTTATTTTAATAAAAAAAATTAAAAATGGTAAATATCAATTTAGGACTAATTAGATTTTATTTATTTATTTATTATTGATCAATATATTATATCCTTTACAAATCAAAATATATGTGGAAACATTTAAAATTGTAGCTCTTGTGTTTTAGGAACTAAAAATTAAGGATAAATTGTAATTTTAAGTGTAAAAAAGAAGGATGGGAGTGTGAATATCTCTACCTTTGAATGAAATATGCATAGGATTTTTTCTCATAAATTACCAACAATCATAATTCCTATTTCCTCCGCCCATTCACCAAGTCAAAGAGAAAATCACTCTCATGGAAGACTTTTGAATTTTCCAGTCAAACTTATGGTAGAAGGGTCAGCATCCACTTCCAATTAGTCTTGAAAGCTAGGTGAACATCTCTCCATTCATAAACAAGACAAGCAGAAAAGATTTGTTTACTGCAAAATGAGACTAATCCATTTGTTCTTGTTCTTGGCAGCGACCATCCTCTCAACCTTCCTCCAACTAAATAGTGCTTCGGCTTACAGCCAATGCCATCCAGATCAGAAATCGCTATTGCTTCAATTGGTTCAAACTCTGGAATTCGATCCTTACAACACTTGTACGAAGATTAACACATGGAATTCCAGCACCAATTGCTGTGAATGGCTTGGTGTAACTTGCAATATTGGTGGTCTTATCATCGGTATTGACCTCAGTTTTGAATCGATAGTAGGAGGCATTAACAACTCAAGCACTCTCTTTGATCTCCAACACCTTGAAACCCTGAATTTGGCTTTCATCCGCATCAATGGCTCTCAGATTCCCTCGGGAATTCACAAACTCGGGAATTTGAAGAACCTGAACATGTCCTGGGCTGGCTTCAAAGGTCAGATTCCTATCGAGATATCTGGCTTGACAAGGTTGGTTAGTCTTGATTTGTCTAGTTTTTATCTCTCTGAACTGAAGCTTGAGAATCCCAATCTAGGGAGATTAGTCCAGAATCTAACACACCTAGTGGAACTCAGACTTGATGGTGTAAACATATCCACAAACGGGGAAGATTGGTGCCAGGCTCTGTCGTCTGCCGTGCCGAATCTGCAAGTATTGACTCTGTCCTACTGTTCTCTTCGGGGACCTATTCATCCTTGTCTTGCAAAGCTTCAGTCTCTCTCAGTAATTCGCTTGGATTCTAACGATTTCTCTGCACCAGTTCCAGAATTCCTTACAAATTTCAAGAATTTGACCACATTGACTCTTTGCAACTGCCAGTTGATTGGAACATTCCCAGAAGATTTGTTCCGAGTACCAACACTGGAGACTCTTGAGTTATCAGGCAACAAATTTCTTCAAGGCTCGTTTCCAGCCTTTCTTCAGAATCTCTCTCTACGAACTCTGTTACTCAGTGGGACAAGCTTTTCAGGGACCTTACCACTATCCATTGGTAATTTGGGAAAATTGTCAAGAATGGAGCTGGCAGGTTGCAACTTTGGAGGACCTATTCCGAATTCAGTGGCGAATCTCACTCGGCTTTCTTATTTGGATTTATCAGATAACATGTTCGCTGGCCCAATCCCACCACTTCACATGTGCAAGAATCTTACTTATATAGACTTCTCCAAAAATAAGCTAAGTGACATTTCATCCACTCGCTGGGAAAGTCTTAAGAATCTGGTTGATCTGAACTTGAAGAATAATTCAGTCGGTGGCAACATTCCTTCCCTTATGCTTTCTATTCCGTCACTGCAAAAGGTTTGGCTTTCCTCCAACCAATTTCGGGGTAACATTCCTGACTTCTCAAACGCATCTTCCTCTAACTTAAATACCTTGGATTTGAGTGACAACAAATTAGAAGGGTCCATTCCTAGTTCTATCTTTGATCTTCAAAAACTAACCGTACTCTCACTGTCCTTCAACATCTTCAACGACAGTATAGAGCTAGGTAAATTTTGGAGACTTGGTAATCTTACTTACCTTGACCTTTCACACAGTAACTTGTCCATCAATGCAAGTGGCAGCTATTCTGACTTCACTTCACCTCCATTTTTTAGAGCATTGAAGTTAGCCTCGTGCAGCCTAAAAGAATTTCCAGATTTGAGGAAACAATCCTATCTGGCCATTTTGGACCTTTCAGATAACCAAATTGATGGGATCATACCAAAATGGGTTTGGGAAGTCGGCAATGGGGCTCTTACCTCTCTGAATCTTGCGAGCAATCTCCTGGTAGGTCTAGAACAACCTTCCTCTCTTCCTAGTCTTAGCTTCTTAGACCTGCACGATAACCAGCTGCAAGGAAATATCCCTCCTCTCTCACCATATGCAGCCTACGTGGATTACTCGAGCAACAGATTTAGTTCTGTCATACCATCAAACATAGGTGATTTCCTCACCTTTGTTGTGTTCTTTTCCCTCTCAAACAATAGTTTTACAGGAGTTATACCAGAGTCACTATGTACACCTGCTTATCTAAAAGTTCTTGACTTATCACACAACAATTTGAATGGCACAATACCAGCCTGTGTAATCAAAGGGATTAAGAGTCTTGGTGTTCTGAATTTAAGGAGAAACAAGTTTGAAGGGAATATTCCAGATATATTTCCAAGTTCCTGTAAATTGCAGACTCTAGATCTGAGTGGAAATCTGTTAGTGGAGAAGGTTCCAAAATCTCTAGTCAATTGCACTGTGTTAGAGGTTTTAGACCTTGGGAACAATCAAATGGAGGATGTTTTCCCCTGCCCTTTGACGAGCATCTCCAGTCTGCGTGTGCTTGTTCTGCGAAGCAACAAATTCTACGGGGATATCAATTGTTCGCAGGAACATGATATTTGGCCAAGGCTTCAAATTGTCAACATAGCTTCCAACAATTTCAGTGGTCGTCTACCGATGGAACTCTTAACCTCCTTGGGGCCAATGAAAGTATATGGAAATGAAACTGGTGACCGCCTTAGGTTCAATGCACTACCGCTCACTCAACTGTATTATCAAGATTCAATAACGGTTACCAGCAAAGGTGTTGAGATGGAGTTTGTTAAGATCCTAAAAGCCTTCACGTCAATCGACTTCTCATCCAACAGATTTGAAGGGCACGTACCTGAAGCCATAGGACAACTCAGAGCACTTCTTGGTCTGAATTTGTCTCATAATGCTCTCGCTGGCCCTATTCCGTCTTCTTTCGGCAACCTTTCACAGCTCGAGTCCTTAGACCTCTCATTCAACAATCTGAACGGACCAATTCCTGAGCAGCTTGCACACCTAACCTTCCTTGGATTTCTGAACCTATCCTGCAATAGGCTAGTGGGAAAGATCCCAACAAGTACACAACTGCAGACATTTTCAGCAGCTTCCTTTGAAGGTAATGATGGACTATGTGGGCCTCCTTTGAGTGTGTGCTTCATGCTAGAGTCTCCATCATTTGATCACAGTGATTCGAGCTCAGGGTCAAAGATCGATTGGAATCCCATTACTGCTGAATTGGGATTTAGCTTCGGCTTGGGGATTATTATCGTGCCGCTTATGTTTTCCAAGAGATGGAGGATAAAATATTATACACATGTTGATGATGTTCTTTACAGAATCTTCCCTCGGCTTGAGGAGAGAATCAGGAATCAGCAAAGAAAATCTCGCAGGGACAGAAGGCGCTAGAAGTGAAGGAGATCAAAGCAGCCAGACAGACACTTGTAATAAAAATTCAGGTTTCTTGGTTTCAATTTAAGCAAAGCTGGAATCTGGCTTCATGCTATTTTATTAAAGTGCTAAGAATTACAGTTACCAGCAGAGTTACATGTTAAATACTAAACTCCAAATCCAATTCAGCAGAAACAAAATACTCTCTGAGCAAGATTGATTAAATATGACAATCTTTCCTCTCTGGAACTCTAACAAAATAGATGCAAAACAACAGTTACATTCACAATATTATCAAAATACTTTTGAAGACGAGACTGCCAAACTAAATTCTATTAACAGAGAAAAGAAAAGAAAGAACAGTGAGGCATATGATACAAGTGCAATCACATAAACAGATGATGACATCCTACCTAAACATTGAACAATTCCTAATAGGTTTCCCAAAGTTCACCTAATTCAGAGTTCAAACATAGCTCAGCAAACTCACAGCATATTCACAAGCCCGCCAAAGAGATTCCATTGTCTGTCCATATGTCCCAAGCACGACTACAGAAGGGGGAAATAGACAGACATACCAAGAATGCAGCATACTAGTTGAGCTTACATTATGAAGTAGCTAAAAGGTAAAACCATTAGTGAAATTCACTCTCATGGAAGAAGACAAAGAAATCATTGGCTAGTAATTAACTGAAAACATTAGTTTATAAAACAACATTCCTACGCTCTTAGAACTGCAAACACAAGCTCTACAACATTCCACATCTATCACATTCAATACTTCCTATCAACTTCAACAAAAAGAATCAAAACTTTTTGTCAGTTTCTATAAACATGCAAACATCCTCCACATTTATTCAGAATTCATTTCTCTACTGCCAGCTTCAAACAACTAAGGCTAACCAATGTCAAACCATATAAATGCTTGG
>NBIL01047827.1:0-14620 GCA_002752925.1 Viola pubescens var. scabriuscula | reverse complement strand
TTTGGATTTGGAAAGCAAAACCCATTAAAAATGCAAGTTGGGCCCACACATGGCCTTGGGCCACCGACAGCTTGCATCACCCTCTGCCCATTTCTTAATAAGTGTGATTCTACTCCCGACGTCCAATATAAAAGGACGGAGGGAGTATATTAAAAGAATCAAAACCTTCTACTATACTATACTATGATAAAAAATTATTAATTTTTTTTCACCTTTTGAATATATTGCATATATATATTATTAAGATAATAAAAAATTCATGATATTTCTAAAAACTAAAATTTTGATCTTATTATGCTAATAGTATATTTTAATTGCATGAAATTTTATATTTTATATTTTATATTAATAAATAATAATACACCCACGTAGCGCGGATATAGGACTAGTTAAGTCATATTTTTAAAATCTAAACGCACTCTTCTACTCTCCTTTTGCTCATCCTCGAGTGTAATACAAAAATAATTTTTTAAAAGAATAACTAGGATGAATAAGAAAAACAAGGACCTGTCGTTCATTACTAACCAGTAACCATAACGAGGATAGTCCAACTCAATTCGGGTCGAGTTAAGTTTTTAACCATTTTTATGAGACGGTTTGGGTCGGCTTACATACAGCCGATCGGAACTCTCGATTTTGCTTCTCTTTTTTTGAACAGAACCAAAAACCTAAAAAAATCGGCCAAGACGAACACCTTCGTTCTTATCTGCTTTATCCTCAATCTTTCTCGAATCGGAAAACTTCCTCCGGCATCCTTAACTTACGAATACAGCAATCAATTCTTTTGTTTTCTTTCTCATCAACCAAATAAAATCAACAGAGAAGCATGTCAGTGCTGGTAGTTACAAGTGTTGGCGACATTGTTGTTGATTTATACACAGACAGATGCCCTTTGACCTGCAAAAACTTCCTCAAGCTTTGCAAGTAAGTATCGCGATGCCCCACCCATCAAAACTATTTTGTCGATGGATTTTCTATCTTAGTTGGAATTTCTGCTCAGTTTTATTCACATTGCGTGTATCAAAGTTGCCCCTTTTGATTTTCTTTTTCAATATTTTTGTCATTATTGTCCGGTTGTTTTTCAATATGAATTCCCATTTAGGTTCTCATGGTCTTAATGTACTATTTTGTTGTTCCAGGATTAAGTATTATAATGGTTGCTTATTTCACACTGTTCAGAAGGATTTTACGGCACAGACTGGTGACCCAACTGGTACAGGAACCGGTGGTGATTCGATCTACAAGTAAGAGACTTTTATAGATTGTATGGGCAAAACTTTGAATGTGGTTACTTCTTCTAATTTGTTTATACTATTGATTCAGTGGTTTAAAGATTCTGCAGTAAGCTTTGGATATTCATTCCACATCTTGTTCATACCTCAGGTTTCTCTACGGTGAACAAGCTCGATTTTTTAGTGATGAAATTCATCTTGATTTGAAGCATTCTAAGACAGGGATTGTTGGTATGGCTAGTGCTGGAGAGAATCTAAATGCTTCTCAGGTATTAAATTGTTTGGTTTGTTTAATGTGGATTTGGAGCAATGTATACCTTAATACTTTTGTTTCCATGCATTTTTTTTCAAACGTTATCTTATTTGTGTGCTATTGAGACTGTTTTTTCTCCTCCAGTTCTACTTCACATTGCGTAATGACCTCGACTATCTCGATGGGAAGCATACTGTAAGTTGTGGGACTCATTTATGGTTCCTTGTTTGGCCTAGATTATATAGTGGCATCGCTCAAGAAAATGTTGTCTTTGCAGGTCTTTGGGGAGATAGCAGAAGGTCTTGAGACTCTGACTAGAATAAATGAAACTTATATTGACGAAAAGCACAAACCATACAAAAATATTCGGTTTGTTATTCTTCTTAGGTCCATGTTCCTGTCTACTTGATGGCATCCACTGTTTAATGACATATACTATGTTTTTCTTTTAAACAGAATCAAACACACATATATTCTCGATGATCCTTTTGAAGATCCTCCTCAACTAGCAGCTTTGATTCCTGGCGCTTCTCCAGAAGGAAAACCAAAGGATGAGGTATTTGTAACTTCTGGCTTTGGTATTTATGAGCATATTGTTGGTCTAAAGAAGTAGAAGTTTGAGTCTTTATGTACCCATTGGAAGCATGAATTCTTTTTGTGGCAAGCAATCAGTTTTTTGACTTGAAGATTATTAATAGTCTGGGTTTTATGCATCATTTCTATCAAACCATTACCTTGTGTTACTGTAACTAGGTTGATGACGATGTGCGGCTTGAAGATGATTGGGTGCCTATGGACGAGCAATTGGGCCCGGGAGAGCTCGAGGAGATTCTTCAAGAGAAGAAAGCACGAGAAAGTGCAGTTGTACTAGAGAGTGTAAGTGTCGTAATCATTTATCCTGATGTTCTATTTCTGGATAGGATCCTCTGTCTGCATCTGTTAAGCTTCTTTTGTCTGGTCTCTTGTATCACAGATTGGAGATATTCCTGAGGCTGAGATAAAGCCTCCTGACAATGTCCTATTTGTTTGCAAGCTGAATCCTGTTACCGAGGCAAGGCTTGTTCTTTGGTTTTGTTGTAGGGATGCGTATTCTTTCCCTCCCTTTTTTGCAATATGCCACACTAAGGCTCTTCTTAATTGTTTATTGTTTTTTTCATTATTATTATGCAGGATGAGGACCTGCATACAATCTTCTCACGTTTTGGAACTTGTTTATCGTGAGTATTAGTACATAAAATATTTTTTTCAACTAAGTTTAGTTGTTGGGTTTGAGCCTGTGTGACTCAGAGTAAAATCAAATTCTTATCTTGCATAAACAATTGCAGGGCTGAAATAATCCGTGATTACAAGACTGGAGACAGTTTGTGCTATGCATTTATAGGTATGTCTTTTACCCATTCTTTCTGAGCATATGAGCGCATGCACAGCTATGTGTCCTTGGTGTGCACACATATGAATCATCTTACTAGTTAGGACACACACATTTGCTTGAAGTGCCTGAAATAGAAAGGTATCAGGATTGTCATTTCTACTTTTTCCCGAGGCCAACAATGCTATGTGATTATAAAGCTTTTAGGTAACTTAGTCATATTGAAAATGTATTCTTTCTTGTGCTGGATTTTGATTTATTTAACAGATAGATACCCTACAGTCATCAATTTCATGCCACTACCATGAAATTAAGTCTTTGCACAATGATCTAAACCAAAACATCCAGCAACTTAGCATGAGGAGCATTTTATATAAATATATATATATATAAGTTGATTTGAACTTATGACCTCTTAAGAGATCCCCTAACACCTCACCATGGCCCAACCCCATTGGCTTCTAGGAACACTAGTTGATTGGCTTGTTTGGAATGATTCTTACTTGAACACATGGATCCTAAACTTGGCTCCAAAAGTATAGAGATTGAAAATGATGCTTGTGTTATATATTGATTGAGTGGAACTTTTGGTACTACATCCTTGATTTGATTAACATGAACTTTGCTAGCTAAGCCGCCAATTTCAATATACCTAGTTGCCTTGTCTACCTATTCAGATGTTCCATCCTACAGAGGACATCGTTTGACTGATGTATTCAGTGGTGACAATGTGAGAATGTTCAATGTCTCCACCACTGCAGACACATGCACACACTTTCAAATGCACATGTTAGATTCATTCTATACTATCATCAAATTTACTTATTTTTTCTTTATGCATGCTTTTATTTTCTTCTCAATCTACTCCAGAATGCATAATAGTTTCTTCTTTTCTATAGTTGCATGGTGAGCAAACTTTAGATGTTTCTCTGGTTGTTCGTGGCATGTTTCAAATGACTTGTGCTTTTCCCCTTATCATACTTTTTTTTTTCAACACAGAGTTCGAGACCAGAGAGTCGTGTGAACAAGCATATTGGAAGGTATGTCAAAGCGAAAGTGCATCTTTCTTATCTTAAACATTGGATGCAATAGGACCTCGTTGCATTCTGCTAGGAATCGATTACTGATATAGGGATGGAGAAGAAAATGAGAATGGCAGCAGGATTTGCCTAAATTGGGAGACTGAAGCTGGGGCAAGATAATAAAGATACCATTGTAGACACCTGTGGCACATCTATTGATTGATTAAAGAAATCTAAGTTTGAAAATTGCCCTAATAGCCTATGACATTGGACTATCACAGTCACTATAAACTTTAGCTCTAAAACACCTTTTTTTTTCAGCCACCCAAAATAACTTAAAGAAAATGAGGAAACACTATCTTAAAATTATACGTGTTTTGCTACAGTAACTTCACATATGTGGTTGTTAATCAATTGCTAATGTAATGTAACTGTAAAACTTCTACTTTTTCAGCCAGGAAAATATTCTTAGTTCTCCTGTAGTTCTCAACGAAATAGCCCTTCTAGTTGTTTGTTCCAAAGGATAGTTTTGCTGAATTCTTTTATCTGACTTCTCTGGCAGATGGATAATGCTCTGATTGATGATAGAAGAATACATGTGGATTTTAGTCAGAGCGTTGCAAAGTTATGGTCCCAATACAGGCGCAAAGACAACCGAGTGGAGAAAGGTAAACTTGGTTAAAACTACAATCCAAGAGACCTTTTTGGCGCATAAATTAAGGCACATCTGATCCCTAGAATAAGAGCGAATTTATTTAAACCCTCCAACAATGAGATCTTTTTTTTCTTTTGGTTCATCTGCAGACAGTCACTCTGCTTTGGTTAGAATTCTGCCAACAGTAGCCTGATTCTATTTTCATGTGCCAAAAGCATAATTGATTTATAAATAAGGAGATCTACTTTTTCTTTTGGTTCCAACTATGGGCTACTTCTTTCTTGGGATAGCAAATTGTTGTAGTTCATTTCAGTGAGGAATCTTGTTAAGAGTACAATTTTGTATTTATATTCTATCATATCTGCTGCAGGAAGAGGCTGCTTCAACTGCGGGGCTCCTGATCACATGGCTAAAGATTGCGATGGGGGTTCTGCCGCTATACAGCAGCCCCGAAAATACATTCTCAGAGACATTAACGCACAACGTGGTGGAGATGACAACTCAAGGTTTGTAATCATTCATCTTGGTTTCCATGATTTTCTTACTGTGTGTGATGCATAGTAAAAAATTGTTGCAGATATGATATGGTATTTGATGGAGACACTTCTGAGAACCCCAGACAAGAGAAGACACATGGCAGTCCCGATCAAGCTGATATAGATAAACTAAAGATGCACGCGAGAAGTAAAGTGCTAAAAGCTAGGGATCCAAAAAAGAAAGTTTCAAGTGATAGAAGCAGGGGAAGTGACAGAAGTAGAGGGGGCAGAGAGGAGGAACATCATGAAAGTAAAGACAGTGGGTATTCTGAGGTGCGAAGGGATAGAGAAGGATACATTGATCTCAGGAAGGAAGGTAAAGAACATGAAGGTTATGGAAGAGGTGATCGTAGAAAAGAGCATGATAGTGGTGGGAGAGATGATCGGGATTACAGAAAGAGAAGTTCAGATAGTGGTGATTACAGAAAGAGGCATGAAGATAGAGATTACAGAAAAAGAAACGGAGATGATGGTCACAGAGGAGACTTAGGAGATGACAGAGATTATAAAAAGAGACGGGCAGAGGATGGCAGGCGAGAAGGCAGGAGAGAAGACCGAGAAGACAAACGCCGTAGCAAAGAAAGTGAATATGGTCGGCAACATGATGGTGATAAGAGGCATTATGTAGGAGATGAAGTCTATGGGGTAAAAAAATGATAATCTGTAATGAATTTGAAGATGATACAATTGAATTAAAAGAACACTAGTTTCTCTTTTTAGCCCTTTTCTCCTGAATGCACAAGATAAAACTACTTTTTTGAAGGAGTTAACTATTTTGTTTTACTAATTATTGAATATAAAAAGGAGTCTTGTTTTTTATATATAAGTAAAAAAGGAGGCTTATTTTTGCCTTGTTACCATCTTACGCCAATGTGTCATAATTCCCAACGGAATAGGATGTGAAATCAAATACCAACTGCTATATGACTTAGACGCTTTTGCTTTAGCAGGAATAGTAGAATTTTGAAAGTTCATGTATATGAATAGCAGCATGAACTTAGGGTTATTCTTTCGAGTTCATACTTTTCAGATGGTAATGCTTAAAAATGCCAAAACAAAGTAATAACTATATTAAACTTGAGCCCAAACATCCAAATTTATAACAAGTATATCAACACACTGAGCATATAACCTTTGAAACAAGAAAGTAATTTGCACCGAACAAAGATTACTGGGACGAAAACTAAAACAACAAGTCCGAAATAAGATCTCGTTTGCTGCTTCATTTCACTGCCTTGATCTTGATTCTGCCCGTCTGGCTTCATCTGGTGTTGAAGGAAAGAGCTCCACGTACCTAGAGCCGATTGTCATCTTGTCCTTGCTCATAGCTCTCTTAGCCTCCTCCGTAGAAACAAACTCCACATATGCCTCTCCAGTGGCTTTCCCATCTGGGCGACAAGCAATGTGCATCCCTTCTTCAACTAGTTTGAAGTCTTTGAAAAAGTCAATGATGTCAGATTCTTTGGCAGAAAAAGGAAGACCTCGCATCTTCAAAATCTCTGTGTATTCCATTTGATCCTTGTCATTGAATCTCTTTGATCTAGATGGAGGTGGACTTCCAAGATAATCATTGTCGTAGATTCCTTCATAATGCACCTCTGCAGAGACAGCATTGTAATAATCCTGCCTCTTACACCTGAAAACTTCCACATATCGACGCCCCATGGTATGTCGATCTCTCTGTAAAGCAAACTCAACCTGCATGATTCCAGCAAACACAACAAAAGCCTCTCCCGTGAACCTTCCATGCTTGTTGACAAGCAAGACATCCACAATGTCCAGTCCAGCAAAAAACTTAAAAATGTCGATGTCGGTGCAGTTGAAAGGAAGTCCCCGCAGACGAACCACAGGAAGTGGAGGCGGCTGAAATCCACCGCCATAGCCATAAGGTTGAAAGCCACCCGTGCTGCTGCTCACTGCGAAGTAGGGATTTGAGTCCATCATTCTTTGTCTCTTTGAGCCGACCTTGTACCCATCCGAAACCCCCCCGCTCCCCAACATTGCCCTTCATTTATCCATACCCAGAAAGAGAAAAAAAATCCCCACTCAACCTGTTAATAAAACCAAACCCAACCCACACTTCCCTGACACCTAGCATCCCTAAACTTATCTTCCACAAAGCAAAAATCACATAAACATACCCTCCTAACACAATCTACAAATATACCCCAAATGCGAAGAAACAAAAGGCAATTGGCAGTTCAATAACAAAATTTCACAATACTATAACATAATATGCAAATTCTGGTTTCTACACATGCACAGCAGCATGAAATGGATATTGGACATCAAGCTCGAATTATACAAGAAGTACTCCTACACTACTCGTTGAGAAGCAATTAAACGTCAAAAGAATTAAAAACAAGAACAGCAGCAGCGAAAAAACAGAAGCACGCAAAACGCACAAAGCCAATTGAGAAAGAAAGGCGAAGTTGTTAATGCTTACCCTCGCGATCCGTTCATGGTGGTCAGGTGTTAGCTGGAACCGAATTCTGCCGGGAAAGAAGCTCAATTTTGGAGGGAATGATAATTTTCAGGGAGCTAGCAGAAACCCTAACAAATCTCGCTGGCTATCGATGAAGATGAAAAGGGAAGAAAAATAGAACCCTAGCTGATAAGGGGCCACTTGGTTGCCCACCTGAATTTGTGCAATTTTATTTTTTTCTTGGGCTTTTTTTCAACAAATCTTCCTGCTGTTTTTGTCATTGATAGAATTACATATTACGCCGTTTCATTTTTCAACGGTGTGGCGGCCCATGTGCCAAAACCAAAAGGCCTACTAGATGCAGTCCACGTAAAGTTAACGGATCGTTTTAGTCCCTAAATTTGTAAGAACTTTTTAATTAAAACCTTCATGAAAGGAAAAGCATCTTGAGATGAATGTACGCATTTTAAGCATATTAAGTTATTTACTGATCACATATATAATGTAAAAATATATATATGCTGTGATTTATATAATTATTAAACGCAGAGTATTGAGCAGGTCTACATCCAATCCAAGCTCCTCATTCCAAACCCACTGTGGCAATTCCACAGAAAGATTAGGCGATTTAAATATTTTTCCAAGCCTAAAAAAGCAAGTTCCAACCTTATCCGTGAAGTCCACTTTTAACTAATTTTCAAGTTCGAGTCTTAGAGATAAAAAAAGTCATGCTAGGAGAGTATCCTGACACATTTTGGACCCGACAGGCATTAAAATAACAACACTTCATCGGGAATTCGTCTTCTGTGGCTTTACAACATTAAACCCTAAAAACAAAATGAGAAAACGGTTGATTTTGGTGGCGGTGGGACTGATATCACCTGCTATGCTACAAAGGGGAGAAAAAGAACAGTAATAATCACCCTGCGGGTCTACCCAAAAAAGAGACCATCAGTATTCTTTTGCCAACCATTTTATGGCTCTATGATCATATACATACGTTGAATATGCTCAAGAGGTTGACATTCTGCTCGTTAAACCAAAACTGAACTTACACAGATTGAAAAACATGAAAATTGTTTGCAGACCGTAGATCAAGATGCAGATGCAGTTGGGAGCACGAGCTTTTGCATCAACACCATCGATTGAAGTTAATTTTTACTTTTGCTTGTGATAAGGGCTCCTCATCTACACTCTTCACTCTACTTGAGAATTCGAACAACAAATTTGCTAACCCGTGTAGATAATATCAACCAAGGTATAATTCCAACCTGCAATAACATAAAAGCAATAGAAAGTGAAAACAACAATACCAAGAATGGTTGATCTATCACATACTCATATTCCAATCGTCTTGGAAACAATATCATACAGGTTAACAAGTAGGCCCCTCATACACCTACGTGTTCATTTTAGCCAATGTCGATGTATATTTATCTGGTCTACGCCTGAAAAATTGGCAAGTATCCCGTGATCTCTACTAGGTCTAAATGTCAAAAATGGATTTACATAAACATTGAAACCAAGCTCATGGACTAGTCCCACTAGGCACTAAGGCAGGACTTAAGCCATACATGGATATGCGTCAACATGGAGGATAAATCTCAATGGTCAGTGTCTAGAAAGTTTCATCATGGAAGGCCCTTTTTTAGCCTTCGGGAAATGATGTATATATGATAGGCAGTAACTAAAAATTGGTCACCAAAAGCTAAGGTTGAAAGACCAAGGCTTTTCGTAAAAAAATTACACAAATATTCCTTGACAGTTAGTGATAGTAGCAAAATAATCTTGTAAAGAGAAAAATCAAAAGTAAGTAAAGTGGATACACAGAAAGGTTTGTCCAGAATATGAAGATAAATGGGAAAAGAGAACACAGATAGTATTCATTACCTTAACATTACTGTCTGAAGTACCTCCAGAACTCAGAGATAGCATCCGTCCTGCAGATAGGCAGATATTGAATCAAGAGAAAAATAATAGTATAACTACTATCTCAAGTGTCCTGCATTCTTCCTATAATAATGAACATCCCCCTCCTATCATCCATTTTTTTCCAAGCGCACACAAAATATGCGTATAATATTATCATGAGTGTAAGTGCATCAAACTTGTCATGTTCAAACAAAAACCAACTAGGGGAGGATTGGTGAAACTCAAAACAAAGCAGAAAAGAACGAAAGAGGTTTATATTACCAAAGGGCTCCACAAGTTGCTGAGATATTGCAGCAACAGGAGTCCTCCAGAACCAACAAATCAGGATAAAGTATATCACAACCTGTCCAGATTAAATTCATCAGATTCCAACAAGACACACAGAAAAAACTCTTAAACAACTTTAACACACTCAATACTACCTTTGCGATAAATAGAATTTGTAGGTACAAATCATAAGACTGTTTCAATCCCTTGCTGTTCTCCTGTTGAACTGGATGGCAAAGCATGTGTTAGAGGCCCCAATTCATGCAGGATGGAGAACTATGGACAAAATATTAGGAAAACTATAAACACCAACAACACTAAAAACAACTAGAACATCCATTCAACATGATCCCCCATCCATAAAAATAAGACAGATAAACTTACATTTCAAAAGCTCCTTCTCCTTTGCAGCAGCCAACCTTCTAAGTTTTGCTGACTGAGCAAATGTCGATGGCCTGAAACAAGTATAAACACGATAATACTAAGACTAACGACTTCAACAAAATAAGACTCTTAAAGCCACCGTATCTCTAGAACTCAACAAAGAATATGCACATTATCACAAACCGTCAGGCTCTCAAGCATACTTTCCGCAACAGTTACTAATAAAGTATTATGAATTCAACAGAGGCAGGATTGCAAAACTCCATTTCAACAGGAAGCAATTATAGATTTCAATAACTACTATGCACAGATCTCATGCAAAATGCACCAGAAATCCTGTCGTAAGAGCCTAATAACTGCGTAATACATATAATGGACATCGAAAGCCTGAAATGAACGGAATCACGTACTGTGACAAGGAGCTCGCGTCTTTCAACAATTTCTTTATTTCCGCGCGCAGCTGAACTTCTTGGTCACTCCTGGATCCCTTCTGCAGAAACACACACGGACAAAATCCATTACTAGTGAATCGAAGCGTTTGATGCGAGGAATTCGATAGAAGAGCCTACCTTCTTCAAATTTTCGAGGAACCTAGATGCGAAGTGGAAAACGGTGACGATGAAGAGGATTACCGGAGCAGCGAGAGACCGTCCCTGTCCGGCGAGGATTTCTTCTTCTCCCATAATATACTGTCAGAGAATTTAATGAAATAAACGCCACCTGTAAATCTTTCTTTAGTTTCGTCAAGCTTTGATGAGCATGTGCTGTGTTAATGGCGATGGCGTTCTTCTTCTTCGTGGTGATTTGATTTGCTTTCTGGTTTCGGTCGATTAATAGAACGCTTGCTTGCCTGATTATTTGGACTCGAACACAATGATCACAGAGTATAGGCCCGGCCCGGCCCATACTCTCCGCAGTTTAATTTGGCCCATTCAAGACGTATTACTTTTATGGCAAAGTTCAGGAATGAACAGAGAAAAAGGTAATGAAATGAAAATTGTATATTCTTTTTTGGTGGCTACAATTTTTAAATTTAAAGAAAATTAAGGAAGAATTGAATAATTGAAGAAAATTTGATAAAAAAATTACTCTTTTTAACTCAACTTATCAATGAACCTCCCTTAGCTCAAACCTTAATTCTGAGAGAGAACATATGCATTTTGTCATTGAATTGTAATGATTTGTGCAAGTTAAGTACATAATTATTTCATAATTGTGTGATTGAATGCGGTTCTTTTCATTATCTATTTTCATGTAATTTAAATAGTGATACTGCTGATTTGAGTCATATTTCTTTATATTTTGCAGAAAAAAATTTAGGAGGAGTTAAAGATGAAAAATGGCAGAAAAGAACGAAAAATGGACAAAGATACACTCGAAGCCTCTTGGTCAGTGTCTTGCCCTAAAAGATCCTTCTTGGCTATCTCGAGGCAGAGAGTCTCAGCTTCCAGCATCACTTAAGACAAATATTTTGAAGACACGAGCTTTGGACCAGATGGATTGTCTCTGGAAGTGGATAGAGTCTCGACCTTCTCTCTACCTAATATGTTAGAAAATCTTATCATGAAAAGAGATTCAAAAACAATTTAAGAATTAATTTAGGATTTATTTATTTTTCTTTAGAGATAATGACAGGGAGAAAACTATATACATCTCCCTAGGGTTTTGGAGAAAGCTCTCTCCCTTCTCTCTTGTTTTAAGTTCTGTTTGGTTTTGAACTCATTTTGCTCCCATCGTTTTTTTTTTCCAAGAAACAAGGGTTTTTTTTTCATGCAATCAAAACTTTTATTTTCTTCAATTATGAGCATGTAGCTAAACTTCTCTTGTCTAGTAGAAGCGTTAAATTATGATTCTGAGTATGCATGAGATCTAATCATTCTTAATTAATTTTATATTTACATTTAGTTGATCTCCAATTTAACTTCATTGCACTTCTTTTTAATTTTGAATTTGGCCAATCTAGGGTTAATCTGATTTTGGCAACAATCATTCCTCTTGGCTACAACAACTCATTCTTGGGCCACTAACGGGCAAAGAGGATCGAAGTAGACAGTTAGCCTTGATAAGCTAGTGAGAACGATTAATTTGATTTAGACCCAATTGAAAACTGAGGATCCTAGGTTAAGAGTTGTCTTCCCCTAATAAACAATCAATCAATTTAGTAAACCCTTTAACTAGCAAGGTGCTGATTTATTAGGAATCATCTCTAAGCGTACCTAAGATGGTTTTGATACAGGAGGGAAGTAGGGACTCTAGCGTACCTGAGTCCTATAACAACTCTATGGAATAAAAGAGGAATATTTATGCTTCGATGATTGCTACTCATGAATAATAGCTCGATTTAGCTTCTACTGGGATTGTTTCTACTTTTGAACACATATTCAAACACACTCTCTAGTTTAATTGCTTTCTTCTTATTTTCATTACTTTTTATTTCTCCGTTTCAAAGGAAACCCTTAATTTCACCTAAGTGTTACCATTAGTCATTTCAAGCAATTTACAAAATCATATCCATTTTTCCCTGGACAAACCTCTTGTTGCTATTTACAATTAATTTTGTGCTTAGTAGAAGTTGTAATTCTTTATTTATATTTTACGGAGTTGACGCTCATTATTGTGTAACTCGGAGGAAAAATATTATGAGTTGTAAGGAAAAGTTCTAAAGCTATTTTTCTCTCATTTCCATCTCATTTCCTTGGTTTCTTTATCTAAATTTTTACAATGTATGGAATGAAAGAAAGAAATAGAATGAAATGTCTTTTTTTTTCATTTTTTCTTATTTTGGAACAAAAAAAGATAATGGATAGGAGGGGAAATTAAGAAAATAAATGACTAATTGATACGATCCAAGCCACACAAGTGTAGATTTTTAGTGAGCACAATGGGATGTGTCTCAAAACAGAATTACAACTAGAGGGATTAGATGGTTTTAAAGAAATGAAAGATCTAGTTTAAGACAAGATAAACACAAGAAGAAAAAGTAGAAGTGCGGAAATGAAACATACAAACATAAGAGAAGATTATAAGAAATGATGAACACAGGCCGAAATAGAATGCTTGAATTTAAAGAAAGCAAATGTTTATAGGATATGGTGATTTGAAGGTTTTACTTGTATGAATACAAGGTATCACCAACTTAGCACCATCCAAGGGAGTTTCAATGTGAATAAAGAGAAGGTTGCCTCAAACTCTAGCAAATATTCACTTAAACAAAAACTAACTAAAATAGTCTTCCAAGGGCCTATCATGGCCAACACTCATGTAGTCTTTAGTTGTGGGCTCGGTCATGTGGGTGCAGTCCATGCTCTACGCGGGTGCTAGCCAAGGCTCGGTGCTGACCGAGGCCTTGTGGTGCTGATTGAGCCTTTATCATATTGATTTTACCCCTTGTTTTCTATGTATTTTCAAATAATAATTCTATTCATTTCAGTATGAATTCCATGATTATTGCAGGAAGTAAATATAGAGAAGAAGTAAGAAAAAAGGGGCAGAAAAGAGCAAAATTTGGACAAACTTGTGCAGACACCTTTCTTGGGCAAGACCAGTTTTATTGACCAAGACGATTCTTCTTGGCTGGCAGAAGATTTCGGGCGATACTTGCAGAAGACTCCTACAGCGATTACGATTGTTGATCTTATCTAAAGAAGAGTTGGGATGGCATCCTACCTCCTTTATCTCGTTTTTATAGTCTTCTAATTGGAGAGGAAGAGTGATTAAATACAATTAGAGTTTAATTAGGAATTATTTATTTCTTTTTAGAAATATTTTTGGGAGAGGAAAACTCTATATATAGCCTCCCTAGGGTTTTAAAGGAGAAGGTCCGGCAGCCCCTCTTCTTCTCTTTTCTCTGGTTTTAAACTTGAGTTTTATATATTTATTTAGTTTTACCGTTTTCTTTATTTTTCTTGTCTTTCTCTAACTAATCTTTATTGTTCTTAGTATGAGTATAAGCTTGCATGAGACCTAATTAATCTTATTAATCTTTAAATCTGCATTTAACTAATCTCGTTATTATCTTAACGTGTGCCTGTTTGATTTTAGAACTAGCTAATCTAAGGTTGAGTCGATTACACAGTCGTCATTCTTCTTGGCCATGGATTATTGACCAAGAGGATCAAAGTAGACATTTACGCGCTAGCAGGATTCCGTGAAACGGTAGGGGGAAAGGTTAATCAGATCCAGTCCCGAATGACACCCGAGGATACTAGTCTAAAGTTGTCTTCCCCTAATTGATCATCAGCCAATTCAGTAAACTATTTAACTAGTAAGCTGCCGATTGGTTAGGCATTATCTCTAAGCATACCTGAGGTGGTGTTGATACAGGAGGGAAGCAGGGGTTGATTGAACTACAAATGATGCGGTTTTTACCGTTAGTTTTCCTATGATTTGAGTGATATGATGCTGGTATCAACAAGTATTTTGCTTAATTCCACAGGAAATACTCTCAGAAGCGGTTGGAGCAAAAACGAGCAATTTTGGAGCAAATTGGATTAGTTTTGGAGCAGAGCAGTCTTGACCATGGAACCTACCCCTCTCCCTTGATCA
>NBIL01047819.1:0-12100 GCA_002752925.1 Viola pubescens var. scabriuscula | reverse complement strand
TGGTGCGCTCTCGTGTCATGGTTTGGCCGGGCCACCTATAAGTCATCCAATGAGCACACTTGGAGCTTATATCAGTTAGGAGGCACACCATGTAGCCGAACCGAAAAAACAGAATAATTCAACTCAACCTCCTGGAGTTGCTCATCCCTAGTGACTCTTTTAAGCACCACTAGGTTCCTGTTCCATAACCATGGAGTTCGAGCAAGAACCCGGTCCAAATCAGCTTCCACATCGAATTGGAACAGAAAAAGGTTTGGCGCAATTATGGTGCTCTGTAGCTCTCCCAAAAGGCACCATGATGCCCGCATATGGTTAAAAAAAGGCCCAATGCCCCCCGAGGTAAGACCTCGATCCCCATGAACTTTACCAAGAAGAAAGAAACTACTAAGCTCCACTGTATTCTCCATGATCAAGCACTCAGTAACCCCCCTCGCCGGACCCTCCTCACTAGATACCCCCGACCTAACTATTCTCGCCATGGACATTCCTAGGTATTTAACTATTCTCTTAATAAAGAAGCGTGTGAATAAAAGGACCAAGGAAAGAAAGCAGAGAGGACTGAGGAAGGTGTGCGTGTTGCATATCAGGGGGCATAAATATCATGAAGAAAAGAGATTGAAACAAAACAGGAGTCTAGGAACGGCTAGGAGGCGGACACAATTAAAATTTAAAAACCAGTTTTTATGCACAGCATCTAAGCAAATAACAGATAGGGGATTTGGAAAAGATTACATCAAATATACACGTTAAATCTAAGTGAATGAAAGGAAATCATTCTTCTATTTATTTATTTATTTATTTATTTATTTATTTATTTATTTATTTATTTTTTAAGGAAAAGAGGACCTATGCCCATAAACTCTTTCCTTTTAAAATTATTAGAGCTAAAAGTTAATTTTTTTATATAAACAAAAAATTGATATTTTTCTCAATTAAGAAATTATTTAACCACTTCTCTTCGTAAATAACTTTATAGAAAGTATTTAACCACTTCTCATCATCCAATAAACTTATTATAACTTTATAGTTCAATTAGTTAACACATGTCAGCCGCACATAAAATTGTAGTTCAAGTTAGCGCATGTCAGCCTTTATAGTACAGATTATGACTTCAATCTCTAGTATGAAAGAGATTGATAAGATGAATTTAGAATGAGTTATCATCATCAGTCAATGACATGGCTTGATGATGAATATACATGGGAAAGAGATTTTTTTTTTTTTCATTGTTTGCATTAGTGAGCAGTTTAAGCTCATCTCTCAACGGTTTTAACGAGAAAAGTGCAAAAGGAAAAAAAAAAACAAAGGGTGCAAAAGAAGTAGATCAGAACTTTGAATACATGCTCAAGAAAGTTTACTTTGCCAAGTAATATGGTCTAAAGTGTAGCGTCCAAGCCTCCCTATACGATACAAATTAAGCAACTTAGCGGCAGTCCTAGTGAGACCGCCATCGCCCGATTCAGAGGACACCAGGAAAACTTCTTGTAAGGCTTTCAACTCAACCTCGATAAGCTTCTCCAAATCCTTCTCATTTTGCACATTGCCATCGAAACATGAAATTGTGTCGAAAAGAGACTGACGGACACTATGCACTGTGACATCCTGCATGAACCATAATCGACGTCATTAACCGAAAGGAAGAAACAAGAAGAAATTGTCATTCGATCCATGTAAGAAGAAAGCTCTAGTAGTGTGGTTCTCAGTCATTCCCTGCCTCCACCCTGCATAAGATCATGCATATGCCTTTCTGATAACAGACAACCTACCTAACTATGTCATACCTGTGTATGATCTGTTGAATATCGTTTCTTCTCTTTCATGTCCAAATCAGAGCAAGTTGAACACTCAATTTTCTGGTCCATAGAGGATTTATCATTTCCACTTGCGGACAACTTTCCCCATTTCTTATATTGATCACTCAAGTTGAGAATAGAAAGAAAATACTCGGCAAGAACTTTTTCCCCGACATAACAATCTGCAATAGCTCCTGCTTTTGGGGGAAAAAAAGCCACCCCAATTAAAGCAACAAAGTCAGATGGCCTTTTACTTATTTCGAGTCTAATCCACTAAGAAAGACTGTATTTGTCGAGCAGTTGTGCCATTAAGAAGAAAGTGACAGAAGAACCTCACCTGTTAAGGCTAGCTTGGAGTAGATATCAAGGTCCAGAATCTGTGGAGGCAAAATCCCCGGTGTGTCTAATACATAAATATTGGGATGGCTAGCGATCTGAAAAAATGGAAACCAAACTTCAATCAGGACATTAACAAAATTGAGGAGAATGAGGGAAAAAAAAGACAAATGTGAAAGGAAAAGAAAGACCACATAAAGAACTAGACACTTTGTGGAAATTTATTTTGATTTAAATGCAATTCCACATCTTTCGGATGCTAAAAAACCAAAAAAATATATGTAAAGAAAGTCCACTCACCTTCAAGCTGGTGATATCTTTTGTCTCACCTGGTAGTGGACTAACGGCGGCATTCTTCAATTTTCCCTTCTCTACAAAAGGAAGAAATTTTAAAGTCTTAGATAACTGCAAGAACATCGACTCATAAAGAACAAGGAGAGGATTTTGAGGAACTTCAGTTGAATTACCAGCAGCGCTGATCCTCCCAATCTGATGCAAAGAGTTGGCGAGGGCAGACTTACCAACATTTGGAATCCCCACTATCATCATTGTGATGGTACTACCATGATGATCAATTTTCTTGAATTCCCTGACTTGGGCTTGTAAAAAATTAAGGAGCTGCAGGGAGAAAGAACTAGGGCTAAAGAAAACCTTGTTTTCTTTGCATATTGTGTATGTGTGCATGTAAAGAATTTCAAGGCTACCTGCTTGACATTATCCTTGTTATGAGAGTTCACTCCATACGAAATACAGTTTTGCTGCTCAAAATGGTTGATCCACTCCTACAAATTTCGTAAAATAACAAGATAGTTAATACTATAAAGGAATTTTAAGAATGTAATATAACTGTTTCGCATATTGTCATTAATATTACTATAGGACCAAATCCAAGAACGATAACAACAATAGCAAATATTTCTTTGTTATAACGTAAAGATAGTATATGAACCTTGAGTTTCGATGGAGGAGCAAGGTCCGCCTTGTTCAACACAACTATATGTCGAAAGGAAGACGGGCAGTTCCTCAGCAGCTGATACTCGGATGATAGAGGAATCTAGACAAGAAACAATAATGGAAATCAGAATTTCTTAACCGGTTAGAGTTGGAACTTTTGAAGATGGAAAAGAAGAGACAAACTGACAGAAGCATAATATCAAACAGTTGGTAAGGGTGGGAAACAAACAAACCCTTGCATCCCTGACTTCAAGAACGAAATCGAGCAATGGGATACGTTCAGCAATGGCTCTAGAGGCAGCCGCCATGTGAGGAGTATACCATTTTCCTCTTCCTCTGTTACTAGCCACTGTTCCCCATATTTCCATCATGATCCTTTTAATCGCCATTTCCTACTCATATTCTTCAATCCATCATCAAGCAATCCTAATAGGCTGTCTGGTCTGAAAATCATGGAAGAGTTCTCAGCAAATTCAATGTTTGTTTATGCCCTTCTTCAAACGACTTCAATTCATGTAGAATTGAACACTCAAAATTAACAAGAGATAGAATTCTTGCCAAAATAGGTGCGATTTGACAAGAATTCACGTTTATCTTACTGGTTAGCATTTTCTTTCCTGAAATACCCCGGAAAGAGGAGGAGAGGACGGCATGGTGGTGTTGTGCGCAGATGCCGATAGCCGTGAGGAGAAATGAACAGAAAGCAGCCGGCCGCGCGTGTAATAACGAGAAGAAGAGGACCCGCCGGTGACTACGTTGTTGATGTGAGTGGGTGGCCGCCGGCCGGCGATCGTAGTGGTGACGATGGAAGACACAGAAGGAGTGACGGCTGTCGTAGAAATGAGACGGTGTAGTTTAACGTGAAACCTCAAATTTATTGAAAAAAAATGAGATGATATGATTCTAAATTTATTGGTAGATATTGAATAAATTTTAAATTCTAATCAAATCAAACCTTTATTTTTTTTCCAGAGTAAATCTCATCGAAATAAACTAGATTTATATGAAGATTTTATAGAGATTTTATCTAAAATATTAAAATTACAAACATAATTTTTATTATTATATTGAGAAGTAAACTAAAAGAAATTGACAAGTAATTGAAATATATATATTGGCGGAGTTTTTAACCTAATCATATAACTTATCAGTTATACATATCTACGGGATGATTCAAATCCCTCACCTTTATGTTTATTTTTTTATTTTTTTTAAAGTAATTAGTTGCACCTTTCAAGTTTTACATAATTTTTTTATTTGTTACATAGAAATAATAAAATTGAAAACCTAATTGTTATAAAATGTCAAAGGGAATAACTAAAGAAAAAAAAATTAGTGTTTAATCAGCATTGATATTGGTGATGATTTGATTCGTTAGGAAGACAATCAACTATTTCAAGTATAACTATTACCTTATAATTTTGACACTTTTTGAATTGGAGAAATATTACTATTAACATCAGTTTGAGATGATTTTTAATTCTTTTGATAATCAAACAAAAATAATCACAATGTACATATTTGGTGTAGTAGAATTTGACACTATAACATATTTAAAATTGAGATATTTTAGTCAAATAGTAATATATTGAATTTATTTCTATCATATTTAAAGATATTCCAAGCAACTGAAAAAAATAAAAATCCACTTTTCTTTTGAAAATTCAAATATAAAAAAAATTCACTTTTCTTTTGAAAATTCAAATATAAAAATTCATTGTGAAATAATTTTATCTCTATTAATTAAGTTGAAATGAATTCTTTTTTCATGAACATTTAGTTCCAAATAGGGAGTTAAGGTTTTCTTTTCATTTTAAATTAAAGAGTGTTTTTAAATTATTCTTTTGAATTTGTTTATTTCTACCATCACTTTTTTTTACACTTTTTTGTGTTATTGTAACATAGAGTTTAGTGCTCCTCCTTCTCAAATTAAATGAGGTTTTAAGATTTTTTTTTTGTCTCAAATTAGATGGTTTTTTATCTAATTTTACTAACTTACTTTTTTTTTTTTTTAGGAGAGATGATTAGTAAGAGTAATAAAGTAAGTAAATTAAAATAAGACAATAAGATATTAGTGTCAATTATAAACTTAAAAAGTATAAAAAATAATTTCAATGATATGTGTAAAATATAAAAAAAATCATTTTATTTGAGAAAAATAAAAAATAAAATGTAAACAATATAAAAAGCTATTTAATTTTAGCAAAATATTTAACTTGTCTTGAAGTACCCTAAGATTGGAAACTTGCAAGTTAGAGTTTGCTACATCACCTTCACCACATGTAAATAACACAACAAATGATGCGCTATCTAGGTTTTTACTCAACTAGATTCAATTCAAAGGGTAGAGATATCATCTTTCTCTTACTCAACCAAATCTTCGCCGGTGACCTTGAGTTCTCTCTTGAATAAATGACACTCATCTATGCATGGTATGGAAGAGGAAGACCTTATGTGCAGTAAAAAATAGTATTCCCTCGTGTGTAAACTAAATAACTTTTTAGGATAGTAAAAATTCATTTCACCATGACCTTTAATTTTATTTTATTCCATATTGTTTCATTTTACTCATAATTTCCACTCAAATTAACACACCATCATCAAATTGGGTTAATGTATAAAAAAAAATGTCATTTGCACAAAATATTGGCTTCGAAAAAGATAAAATGACAAGTATTATGAACAGTTAAAATCCGTAGGAAAACGTCGTTTATTTTACACCGGAGGGAGTATAATATATTAACATGCTTTTTATCTGTAGAATTTAGGTGATTAAATGAAATTGTATGGTTTTATAACTAAATTGTAAATTTTCGTAATTAATTTATAAAGTTTCGTAATTAATAAATAAAGTGTTGTAATCACTTTTTCCTAATCAAACCATAATATTTTATTAAGAGTTACGAACTATAAATAACATTTTACAATGAATAATTATAAATTACGAGAGTAAACAAAATGATACCAACAAAAGAGTAATTAACTCATAAGATTTTTATGGTGCTGCCACCTAGATAAACCTTATGATTAATGAACCTATATGATGACACATCATCATCCTAAATTTATTTCATATTAATATCAATTTAAACTACAATTTACAACTAAAGTCTTTTTGGTAATAAAAACGAAAGAAATTTGAAGAAAGGGAGTGAGAAGGCGGAAAGAGAGGAGAATAAAAGAAGAAAAACTTTTGGAAAGGTAACTTTCATAATTGACAATGAAATAGTTTTGTTACCGTTGAAATTTCTTAAAAAATTAGTAAATGGGTTCTTGCATTTAAGACATGCAATCTTGAACAATGGTTAATTCTTGTGAAATTTGAAAATAAATTATTGTTTAAGGAAGCAATGGGTTCGACAAAAAGGTGGACTAATGGGTTTGCATGTAATTGGTTTATATAAATGAAACTTCGACATGCAAATTAGATTTAAGCAAAATATGTGTGTGGAGTTAATTATGTAGTAAAAATAGGTACCGGGGAAGTTTGGTGGTGTAGGAATTAATTCTGGAAATTCTGAATTAGAAATATATTTATAGTTTAGCCCTCATATTTTTTGAGATGGTGAAGTTTGGTCCCTAAACTTTCTGTATTTGTAAATTATTCCTTGCGTTAGGACCAAAATTGGAAAAGTTGTTTCTATCTTCATAATAATTTAATTTGGATAATTAATGTGAATTTTTTTCATTGTATAAAGAACTACGTGTGGTTTGATTTTCCATAAAAAATAAAAAATTACGTAGGAAGCCTTAAAGTTCAACTGTGATGTTTGCTGTTTCTTTCTTTCCAATGAACGATTTATTTTCTTGTTTTTATTGTCTGCAACTTGCATCGAACCATGAGTTAAGAGTTCGGCTCGAAACGCAAGGTAACGCTTAACAGACAGTTGGTTCTAGATGTTATATATCACTCCGAATATAAAAGTTGAGATGTATTATGTTATTTCAATTTGCTATTGGGGGTTAATACACCCAGCGGTCCCAAACATTTGTCGTTTCATTTTAGTGAGTCCCAATTCTTTTCTTTTCTTTTTTATCGGCCCAAATGTTATATTCGTTTGTTCATTTAAGTTTCAACCATGATAAAAATAATTAACGGAGTTGACAAACTCCGTTAACTATGCACATGTGATAATTTTTAATATATGTCACGTAATCGTTAAAAAATAAAAAAATTAGAAAATAAAATTTTAAAAAAGACTCGAAAAAATATTTTTTTGAAAAATTAATGTTTCGAAAAAACAAATCAAAAAATAAGATTTCAAATTGAAAAAAAAGATGCAAAAATTGTACAAAATCTTGAAAAATCAAGAAATTAATTTAAAAGACCAATAATATTTATATAAGTAATTTCAACACTTCTTCCCTCTCATCGGCCATTATTGCAAAAAAAATCAAAAAAATGGATGAAGTTTAAAAAAATTCAAGAAAAACGCATAAAATAAGGAAAATATTTGAGTGGGCTATTAGCACTCCCACTTATCTACTCATGCTCCTCTTATTCTATTTATAGACAAAAATACCCTAACTATTCCAATAATTAAAAGCAAAATCATTAATTGAGAAAACACTAGTCGAAGATTATAGATTTTTTTTTCCTTTATACTTACAGTTTTGCAATAATTAAGTTTGGATAACCGTTAATTTATCATCAACAATATAATCGTTGTTAATTTAGAAACATCATCAGTGCCTCAAATCCTAGAATAATTGATTTCCCATGTAAGATTTATATGCACGAACAATAAAAATTATACAAAATAATCTCGATTGTTTAGTATGATCTTTAACAGATATATATGTGTGTGTGTGCACGCGCGTGCGTGCGTGCGTGTGTGATGGGAGTTGACTTCGTAAAAAATAATTAATAAATACAACTCACTACTAAGCACAAGATTAATTGTAAATATCAAGTAAGAGGTTCGTCCACAGAGAGTAAAGGTATGATTTTTGCGAATGCTTGTAAAAACCAGATGTAACACATAAGTGAAATCAGGGGGAATTTTTGTTTAAAACTAAAGATTGAAAGGAAAATAAAGCAAGTAAAACTTCTAGGCCAAGAATATAGTTCTTGGTCAAGAAATAGATCAAGAGCGAAACAATCAGAGAAAGAATTCCTAGTAGAAGTGTAGCAAGCTATAAAACATGAGCAACAATAATCGATGCAGGCGTATTCATCCTCAATCTACAGAGTTGCTATAGGATCAAAGTACGCTTATGACCCCTACTTCCCTCCTGTATCAAAACCACCTCAGGTACGCTTAGAGATGATTCATAATCAACTAGCACCTTGCTAGATAAAGGTTTATTAAAATTGATTGATGATTGATTAGGGAAAGACAACTCGAAACCTAGGATCTTCGGTTGTCAATTGGGACTAAATTAGATTAACCTTTCTCACTAGCTTCTCATGGCTAGCTATTTACTTCAATCCTCTTGGTCCGTAAATGGCCTAAGAAAGGGTTGCCGTAACCAAGAGCAATGACACTTGCGGGAATCAAATTAACTCTAGACTGGCCAGATCTAAAATCAAAAGGAAAACACAATACAATTATTTTGGAGATCAATTAAATGCAGATGTAAAGATTAACTAAGAACAATTAGATCTCATACAAAACTCATGATCATGCTTTAAATGCTTCTACTAAGAAGGATGTATTTAGCTACTCATACTCATGTTTAAAGAAAATAAAAGAAATAATAGAATAAAACAAATCCTCCATTTCTGTGAAGAAATGAAGGAGCGAGGTTTTAGAATTCAAGAGCAGAAGTTAAAACGCTAGAGAATGGACAAAGTCCCCTTCTCAAAACCCTAGGGAGACTATATATAGTTCCTCCCTCAATAATATCTCTAAAAATAAAGAATAAAATAAATCCTAATTAAACTACTATTGTATTTGATCACTCTTCCTCTTCGATTAGAAGTCTACAAAGCTGAGATAAAGAAGGGAGGAAGAAGCTCTAACTCTTTTCCGGATAAGCCAGCAATCGCGATCACACTAGACTTCTTCTTCAAGTAGCGCTCGGTAGGACGGGGTTCTCTGCCAGCCAAGACGACTCTATTGGCCAAGAGAACAACCAAGAAAGGTGTTTGCTCCACTTTGCCCAGAAATGGCTCTTTTTTGGCCATTTTTTCACTCTTTGCTCTCCAAGGCTGCTTTCTGCAAAAAATATGGAAATCATACTCATATCAGTAGAATTACCATTCAATATGCATGAAAACATGTAGTAAAACTAGCACAAATTAAGTCCAATCAGTGCGTGTGTGCATTGTTTAATTAGGGATGTGGGAAAGGTAAATTTCAAATTCAAGTGGTTAGTATAGAGTAATGATGATGATGATGATGATGATGATGATATTGATGGTTATCCAAACTTATTGCAAAACTGTAAGTATAGAAACAAAAGTTCTAACCGCAGGGTGAATTTGTCTGTGGATAGAATAAGATGATTGAGAATAGAGAAGTTAAACATGTTGAAATTGATTACATAAACATTACTAGTCATTTAAATTACTTTCTTGGTTTTTTTAAAAAGATGTACGATTTTTTGTTTTTTTTTATCAATTTGAAATCAATTTTTTTGATTTTTTTTCGAAACATTATTTTTTCACAAAAAATAATATTTGAAATTTTTTTTAGTCTTTTTGGAATTATATTTTCTAATTTTTTGATTCTTTTAAAAAGATAACGTGACATATGACATGGAATGCCACGTCAGTAAAAAATATATTAAAAAACACCACATGTGCATAGTTAACGAAGTTTGTCTCTGTTAGTCATTTTTGTCACGGTTGGGACTTAAATAAAGTAACAGATAAAACATTTGAGACCGATAAAAAAGAAGAAGAAGAAGAAGAAGAATTGTGACTCACTAAAAGAAAACGATAAATGTCTGAGACATGTGGGTGTATTAAACCTAGGGGTGACAAATGGGTGGGTTAGGTTGGTATGGGTATGACTTAAATGGGTATGGGTAGATATGGGTAGCATACCCATTTATTACCCATATAATTTTTTAAATGGGTACCCACACCCATTTACACCAATTTAATTTATACTTACTAATTAACCCATTTAATTTATACTTACCAATTAACCCATTTAAATATAATTTTTTATTAATTAAGATTAAAAATACCATGTTTGACCAAAAAAATGTAGATTTTGACAAAGTTTGATTATGTGACTCGATTTTGACTGTGTATGCTGGTTTTATTGTTCAGGCTCGGGTTTGACTATTTAGGCTTGGGTTTTATCATTTAGTCTTGGGTTTGACCATTTAGGCTCGATTTTTATCATGTAAGTTCGATTTTTAACATTTAATCTCGAGGAATTAATAAAACAAATACGCAGCAAAAGAATAAATAGTCCAGTGCAGGACTGCGCAAGAAATTAGCAGACAAAAACATATGTTTAGTGACAATTCCCTTTCAACGGTGTTGTTTAACGTGAATTTGGGGTTGGTAGTAATCACGATCAAGGCTCAAAGCATCTTCCCCAAAAATGGGAAGCTCATGGCTTCCATCGCCTCATCCATTCTTCTCCTCAACTCTCTTCTGCATTTGTTCAACATCATCTCTCTTAGACCTTTCATCAAACACCTTGTTGTCAACCTACTCACAGCTCCCACAAATCCTGCCTTTCTTCTGACCAGCTTTGTCTCCACCATCAAACAAGACCTTGGCTTACTCATCGTCGTGGAATGGATTTTCCTTTTCCTTTTACTCATCTCCATCACCTCATTAGTATTATTCGTAACGACAATAACAACAATTCTAGCATCGGCCATCACCCCAAAAACCCCGATCACACCACACATAAATCAGTACAACAGTCCCATGAACTCAAGAATTCACTCCAACAAACAAAACCCAATTCTCAAAATTACTTGAATTACACATGCAATCAGTTATTCGGATTGGGATCAACAAAATTACGAAACAACAATGAACTTTGAATTGAAGTAATTAGAATACTTACTCGAGAGCCAAAACATTGAAATAAGCGAAAAGGAAAGAAAATAAGAATTACTTGGTTGAGCTTCTAGTTTAGAGATAGGGAGCTGTGTAGAAGAACAATTGGGGTTTTTAAGCTAAGAGTGCTGCTACTTAGGTGTTATACAATTGAAACTAAAGACGATGAAGAGAACAAAGCTAAAATGGGCTTGGTTTTAATCAGGTTAATTGGGTACCCATGTCCAAACCCAATAAAACTCACATATTTTAGTTCAAATGAGTATTTTACCCATTTGTACCCATTTAAAAATTAGACAAACCCATTTAATATCCATACCTATTTAATTAATTGGGTATGGGTGTATGATTGAGCGCTAATTTGATATAAAATCATTATCTAATTCATTATTTTTAGATAATGATACTGCTGAAGTTTGGTGTATTCTATTCCTTTTTGTATAAACTAGGTTAAAGAATCAAAGAAGAAGAAAAGGAACAGAAATGCCAAGAAAAAAGAACAAAAATAAGGAAGTGGACAAAAAGAGCAAGAGGACAGTAGTTAGCGGCATGCCGCCAACAGCCAAACGACATGCCACCAAGGAGTCTCCTCACTAAGACAGGATTTCAGTTGGGATTGAGGAAACAAAAGAATAGGCTTAGGCCACTTGACAGAGGACGCGTGTTTGCACGGTTACTTCTAGAAGACGCAACTGGATAGTAGCTTTGAATTTCAATTCAAACCACAAAATCAGATTAGGGGATTTATTATTTGATTTGATTTGGTTGGTAATTTAGAATTTAAATTTAGATTCAAATTACAATTTTTAAACTAGGATTTGTTAGAGGATTTTAAGGGAGAAAGAACACTATAAATTTTCTCCTTTACTTTCTCTAGGGAGGGAGTCAGCTCTCTGTTTTCATTACTGTTTTTCTGCAATTTAGTTGTTTTTACTATTTTGGAATTTTAATCAATTTTATGCATTTTTTCTTATTCAATTTTATTATGTCGTTTTCTAGCTAAATCATTCATTCCTGGTGAAGACTCTAAGAATCATAATTC
>NBIL01047812.1:0-16699 GCA_002752925.1 Viola pubescens var. scabriuscula | reverse complement strand
AGTGATGGTGGTCGGGGATTGGTTACGGAGTTGGTTGAGGAGGCGGAGGAGGAGGAGGGAGAGAGAGAGAGAGAAGGAAGAAGAAAGATGAAGTGCAGGAGAAATGAAACGACGTCGTAGTAGTGCTGATCTTTAAATGGTGTGAGCTGGAAAAACACACGTGGCTGATTTTTACTGGTTGGAGTATGACAAAGCAGAGGTGTGAGTTGTCATCCCGGAACACCCAATGACATGAATCTCATGTATTGGGCTACGTGGAATTTATTAACGGGCTTTGTTCTTCTTATAGAAAAAAGGGCTCTGTACAAACAAAACTACTGTGGGCTTGATCTTACATTTTCAAGCCCGTTTATAAATAATCAGAAACTCCAAATTCAGAACAGCACAGTAATGCAAATTCCCAATTTCTAAAACCCTCCGATAGAAAGAAGCTGGAGAAAAAGAAAACCCTGAAATTGACGGGCATCATAAGGAGAAAGTGATCTTATAGATCTTTGAGATCCAAGAAGTTGGTCAAAATGTTCTTTAGAAGCAGGTTTCTCTCATTCCCTATGGTCATTGGAGCAGTAGTGTGAGTTCCCACCACTTTATCCTTGATGTTCATATGCAAATACAAATGATTTTTTATTCTGTTTACTTGTTTTTCTTCACGTCTTTGATCTCAAGATGATATTTTTCTCCTACCCTTTTTTTGTTTTAAATCCAGTTTTGGTTATGCAAAGTTATCCAATTTGGTTTGCTCTTGCTCAGCCATTGATTCCTATATATTACATTCGTTTAGGTGCTGATGTACGAAGCAGTTTTTATGTGTGAGTTACTGAATGTCTTAGGACTAATTCCCTTATAGCTATAATACCCATGTTGATGAATCATTTTCTTGCCAAATTCGATTTCATAGGTGTGGCACTGCATCTATTATTGTAAGCTTTTGAACCAAACCTTTTGGAGTTTGCAATGTATGTATAATATATTGTACGGAGTGATTTTTAGGTATAGAAGCTCTTGAGATTAGTATTGGAGAAACCTAGTAGCACTGAACTCTGTATATGTTTTAAAAGTTACTGATGGTGGCAACTGGCAGTATAAGAGGAAGGTCTTCCACTTCAATGTCTGCATAACATGATCTAAAGTGTGAACTTTTTATGAGTGTAAAATTTGTGTTTTATAAATGTGATAAACCTTCATTATTCCTGTAATTCGATAAGGCAGGGCTCCATCCATGAAATATGGCGAATTCAATCCATCCATTTAAAAAAAATAAAGGTTTCTTATGCCTCTAAAAATGCTTTGCATTTAGCTATCCCCGTTTTCAACTAACATTAAGTCCAAAAACATTTTGCAAGATAAAGGAAAATGACGAGAAATCGAGCATGCAATCTGTCAGCTCTTCCTATTTCCTTTGTAACACGCTGTCTTTTGTTCTAATTTATTGCAATCTAGCTTTTCTGAATTACCTCAGTTTTCACTGTACTTGAATGCTTACTTTTGCACATGCACTGTTGGTTGTATTGAGAGCACTTCTTTTGCACTAATTTCTTGAGAAAATCTTGCCACCCTTTTGCCTTGTTACTATATTCCTGATTCATAGTTGAAAAAGTTGTGTGTGTCGTTTGTGAGAGTTGAGGTTTCTTCTTGAAACATTTTTGCTACTTTAAAGGAAAATTTACTAAGAGATCAAGCACAAAGTAGTTCATCTCTTTCTTTTTCATATTGGCTGTAATTAGATTCTTTCAATTGCCTCAGTTTTTCAGTTTTGCCATGATGAGTGCAAAAGTAATGCACCATATCAGCTATTTATTCTACTTCAATTGTTATTCTTGCAGCATAGGTGTCTATAAGGTCACTCCCTTTTGCATAAATCTCACGTTTATTTTGACAATCTTGCAACCTTTTTGTACCTCAAAATGTCCTGTCTGTTCTCTTGGGGAGTTGAGATTAGTAGGCAAGGATTTTACATAGTTAACCTTTCTTCTACTTCCTGGTGGGTGGGGATACATCGAGCAATGTCTGCATTTTTTGTGTAAGATACTCTCAGACGTGGCTGGCTCTGAGCAGAATGGTGACTCCAATATTATATGAGGATGTATGCCTTCTGTGGTTTGTGGTATTTTCGTTGTGTGGACTTGTGCATCTTGCAGAGAGCTATTCCACCCCCCCATTGAATCTATTGTTCCTGACATTCTCCTCTGGGGGCTCTTTTCAAGAATGCCTGTAGGCTCTTGGCAGATTCTCGAAGCCTTAGAATGCTTTCTTTTGTCTTGATTTGTTTTTTTTTTAAATCTTTTTCTTGATTCAGGTGATAATTTGTCCTGTTTTTGTTAGTGCAATTGTCTTTCGTTAGTGTTCTGAATGTGGTTCATTTAGAGATCCATAAAATGCCTTTTAAGGACTCAAGAACTTGAAATGAGGAAACATGGTGCCATGGCCTACAAAAAGAGGCACAAATATTGCCATATGAATCTTAACCTAAAGGTTCATATGTGAAGACTTCGGAAACAAAAATATAATTGGAGTTCATTACCTCTTAAGCTTCATTTATTTTCTATTTTGGAATGTTATAGATCTGATGGATAACTTAATCTGAGGTTAGGTGGTTAGACTATGATGGTGAATCTTGAGCTTTAATTGCTATTAGTTTGCGGAGCTGTAAAGACCAGAATCGAATAAATGCTTATCTTGTTATTTTGCATAACAGACCCTAGTGTTCTGTTAAAATGACATGATTTTGAAGCTTTGGAAGTAAACTTGTGTTGATGTTTGCAGGATTGGAGTCGTCTCAGGAAAGGCTATATTTGGCCCACCACTTGAAGAATACTGGAAAAAGAAGCTTCAAGAAGAGGCAGCTGCAAAAGAAACTGACTCAAGTTCGACGTAGCGATATTGCTTCCGCTATTGGAATGTGGTGTTTTTTTTCAGTTTGCTTGCTGAAGTGGCTCAATGTGATCATGCTCGTCGAAGCTGGACGCAGTGTAGAATTTGCACACTCCAAAAGCTGATATACATTTATATGGGACCCAGGTGGGGAGATGGGATGAACTCGGTTAGTTACATAATTTGTTTGTTTTTGGTCAAAGAAGATGGGCAATGCAATTTCATGCTAAACTGTCCTATGGGTTCACATTACAAAACAAGAAAAAGAACCATGTTATTGAACCTTGGAATTCACATTACAAAACAAGAAAAAGAAGTAAGAGAATTTTCTCATCTTATTATGCAGAGCGATTCAATTTCCTAAAACTCGTACTGGGGTCTAAGGTTTGAGGTTTGAGGTTTGACTAAGTTCGAACTGGGGTTTATAGCTCAAACAGGACACCGTTCGGTTCTTGGTCTTTCTCAGCCCGGGTGGGTTAGGTCGGGCCAGTCTTACACACGGTATGACTCAACTGCAGAAGGTTATCCCCTAATGAAATATGAATCCAAAAGTAGATTCAGTCTTGAACGGTGCAAATTCTTGTGACGCCATGCTTTCAAAGGTCTGGAGGCGATGGTGATGCAATGTTTCAAAAAATTCTACGTATGATATGGCATAATACATGGAAGAACATGCAAAACATCGTCAACTAGCGGGATAGTAATAACTACTCAAGTCAATTCAATGGTTATCTAAATCCTGTTGTCCCATGCTTTAAAGAGAAGATCCTGTAACAGAAAAAGGCAATTTGGCAAGCCGCAATTTGTGACGACACTACTCATCCTGCAAAGGCTGCTTTTATCGCCACCAGCCATGCAGCTCGGTGATTGTTTTCCGGTTTCAAACCCTACCTCCGCTTATCACAAAAAAAAGAAAAAGAAAGACGCCTTCTATCATTTGCAAATCTTGGCTATGCAAACAAACAGATGTATCATGCATGATATTGGTATGTGCACAAGAACCATAACATACTAATGGGTTAGGGTTTCTGTACTCAAACTACATTCCAATAACAAATGCAAGATTGCTGGAGGGCGATCATTACACAGTAAAACTCGATGAGTTTCGTTTAAACGCACAGTTGTGCTCTTGAATGTAACCAAAAGAAGAAATGCCAAAGAAGGAAGAAACAAGGAATTTACAGGGTCCGACGTATTATTCAATCATCAAAATAAATTCTTCACATTTGCTGGTATAAGAAGATTATAAAGCTATACAAAGAAATTAGATGCACAAATACACAAATTCAAGGCCGTCGCGCGTGATTCAGTAAAAATGCCAACATCTTTAGGCTGGAACCAAAATCCAAGCACCGTCCAATACGTGCAAGCACAAAGAAAGCCATACAGTTACCGCAACAGAGGATTTTGCAGAGACATATCTTGTAAACTCTAGTCCGCTGTCAACAACAACCTCGTAAATGGTAGCAACGCACCTCCGTATTTCCCCGTATACTTTCTCCATAAGAAACTCCAGGAAAGATCTAACTGTCTCGAATGTAACCCTACCGGTAACATCAAGAACAAGCCTTCTGTTGCTGGGCACGGCCAGAGTAGACGACACCTTACTAACCCATCCATTCTCCTTAACCTCATCGCATGAGTTTCTTGATTTCAATTCACTTGAATATTCTCCATTCATAGAGAGCTCATTCCCTTTTGCATCTTCTCTTTCATCAATGGCAGAGTAAGGAGAACCTAAACCCGGTTTTGGGTTAGGATCAGCACTGGTCAATACCTGATGAGAGGTCTTCACAAGAGTCTCGACTGCACCGTTACAGACAGATACCAGCACATCTCTGACTTCTCTTTCATGTTTGGGATTAGTCAGTCCGGCGATCATGTCATCGTAGGGGTTGATATGCATTGTCTTATCAAGATAAACAGCAACGGCAGTGCTCACAAACAACTGGACACAATCACCAATAAGGTCTTTACACTTATCACCACAGACCACATCCACCCACTGTTGCATAGAGTTTGTTTCTGAACCAACATGGTTAGCAGTAGTTTCAGTGGTTAAATCCAAATTTGAATTCAACCGCCGACTAGCCTCCCCATCTTGATAAAAGCCCATAACCAGATTCCTGGCAAAGCTTCCAACGACAACAGAAACAAAACCAGACCCAGCTGGGGTAGCAAGCTTGTCGAAAACCTGATCCAAGAAACTTGGATTACCATTGCTACTAACATCATTATCAGTTCTTGAGCTATATTGATAACCACGCAGAATTCCTGCACTCAAAGCTTGAGTAAGGCTCACAACAGACCCTGAAAACTCAACTGACCTTGCAATTTTCGAGATTTGTTTCAAACTATTGGGAATTTGGTCAGATTCTGATTGCAGGAAATCTTTGAAGTCTCTGGAGACAAGTCCAACTGTTTCAGCAGTATCAGAGATGACTTCTGCCAGAGTAGCTAAAACCCCTAAAAGCTTTGAGACTTTCCTTCTTTTCGCAGCTATTGAAGGAAAGTTGTAAGCTTTATAAGCACCATAAGAAGAGAAACCAAGAACAGTCAACAAAATAACCAACCTCTTCTTTCTCCTGGTATAATCAAGAAGACCCTTTTTCACCAATTGCAAGTCCATGAGATAGATCTATCATAGAAGGCACAAAATCAAATGAACCCAATAGAAGTTTGTGAACAAACTTGACACTTGCTTAAGCTTTCCTATAATTTATATCAAAAAGAAGATAAAGCACATCCAAAGTAAAGTAAACCTTAATTGGATAGGTTCAAAAGCAAGAGTGGAGTAAAGGGTGATCTTCCTTTTCTTGCACTTTTCCACCAAAAACCATAAATTAAAAGAGGGCTCTTACAGAGAAACATCCAAATTAATACAGAGTGGATTAGTAGAACATGTCATAGGACGAAGCAGGAAAATGGGGAGAGAAAGAAACCTGGTAGCGGGAGCGGGAGAGAAGATGATGACGTCAAGGCGGTTGCAGTGGAGAGTGGTGGCGTCTCGTGAAGGGAATAAGAAGTGTCGTATGCGTGCGCGTGGGTACGTAATACTTCTGATTCGAGTGGATGGGAGAAAGAAACGATCAGCTTCAAAGTTCTGTAGCCACTAAAAATTAACAAATAAAAAAGTAGCAAACTATTTTTCTTATCAAATTCTTAGTACATGCTGTTTATACGTTGTAGATTATAAATTTAATCTGTCATAATCATTAGTAATATAATAATTAAAAAGAAAAAGAAAATAAAGTGTTTAAATATTGATAATCTCTTATATGGTTTCGTCCAAGTAAGATTTTTAATTGAGACTAATATCGAATCGGGTTCAATCTAATTAATAATAATAAATATTTTTATATATACTTTAATTTATTTTTTCTGAAAAATATGCATTTTTTTTATTTAATTTACCAAAAGGGTATTAATTTTGAAGTTGCTTATGACTAATTTAATATTTCATAAAAATAATATGCAACCTAAAAAATAAATAAATAAGAAAATATGGGGAAAAAAAAAAAAAACTCCAGATCCAATTTTAAGGCTATTTAAAAACGATTTTGCCCGACCCAAGTAGATAATATCTTCTCAACCTTTAAAAAAATGTGCTCTCAAAATTTAAAATTATTTCAACCATTGGACTTGGATCTAACGTGGTGTATGGTTTTTTAATTTTCTAGACTTATCAAATCATTTGGATAGGGGATAGTCTTATTCAAATCACTTTTAACGCTTTGAAATAATCTAGTTTTTCTCATTTTTTGTTTTCCCCCGTTATTACGAGTAATTATAGAATGCAGTCGTTGTGTCATGTGACTCTGTGCATCTACTCACATTAGCCAATAAAAAAACTACACGTTATGGTTGATAGTTACAGATTATGAGGTTTTAAATTTTGAATTTTGAAACAACTATAAACCTAAATAGTGGCGAGATAAATCCCAAAGGAACTCGTCCACGTGTAACGATTTTATTAGTTTGGGTGTACGTCGAGTGCATTATATAATTTTTTTCATTATTATAGGCTAATCTAAAATATAAATTTAAAATATAATCACACCCTAGAATAGAAATACAAAATGCAATAGAAAATAATTTGTTATCTCTTAAAATTTCTCAATAAATATGGATTTTAATTTTAAATTTTTTAGGAGCATATTTCTTATATGTATCCGTGCTTATCTTTAAAAAGAAACAACTTATCAAGAAATATAGCGATTTCATTGATTAAGTAATAATTTCAAACATAATATTCAGATTAAGGGGAAAAAGTAAAAAAACAACGACACGTTGATTTAATTAAAGGCAGCTGCGTGCGTTTGCACCTCACGCTCTCGATTATTGACTGGGTAAAGAGTCCCAGTCGGCCAGTCCTGAAAACCACTCTTTAAACGGAGAAAAATCGGCGAGTAAATTCCTGCCAGCTGACGTGTGAGATCGATTAGAAGACGAGCCGCCGCAGCCCAACTGCCACGTGTCAATATTTTTGTACGTGTCAATTGCCTAAACAACTACGTAACCTTTTTAGCCTCCAACTCTGAAGCACACTCAGCGACTCGCGTCCTAATTCTTTTTTACAATAGTAAAATGTTTGATGCCTACCTTTTTACTATTAGTTTTTATTTTTACTTTCGAGATAATGCTCAAATAAAATTAATTAAATTTTTAAATAATTAAATAATTTATTTAAATGTGTCTAGTTTATAAAAATAATTGTTTTAACATCTTTTTGCGGAACAGAAGAGCTAATCATTTGGAGAATTTCAAGGAGATATTTTAGTATACTTTTTTTATTTTACTCATATTTATTACTTCGCATACCCAGACTCTAAACGATATATTTTTAAAATCGGAGGAAGTATAATTTTCCGGACATCATTTTTTTTATTGAAGAAGGTGTATTTTAGAAAGAGTCCCTATTTCACTCACATCACATAGTTAAGTAGTTTTTAATTTATAATGATTATTCACTCTTTACTATGGTTATAATCTTCGAAATCCGATAATGTTCGAAGAAATTTTTTCTCCTACGACAAAGTAAAGATCAATAAAGACGAGGAAAAAGTAATAACAAAAAGATGAGAGGGTTAATACAAGTACTTAAAGATCTCATCAGTGTTACTATGCTTATTAGATAAAGACTTTGGATCATCATCATCAAAACAAGAGTCCTCCCTAATGGGAGATCTCTAAATATAGCAATGACATATATCTGCTCTAACTTTAAACTAGGAAGCACCTTTGATCTAAACTTCTATTAGAAAACGAGAAAACTTATCTTTCATAGCAACAATATTCTTTTTTTTTTTTTACTTTTAATTCAAGTGTCATTTTTATACTTTTTGAATAGAATATTGATGCTGCTAGAGCGATGTCGGGTTCCTTCTAAACGATAAAACTGACTATGGACTATTTTAGTAATATATTTTATTTAATTTCTGTGCTTGAGTTAACCATGGATAAATCTCTTACCGGTTTCCCCCGATATAATTAGTATTAATGATTATAATGTCTTTCTGTAATATTTTTATTTTTTTGGGTGGGGTTTCCAAGTTCAGGCAGAGTTTCTGTTTCTGTTATATGAGGTCTCCATCTGTTTAGGCTTTTTATTATACAGTGAGGATCAAAGGAAAAGTTCTAAAAATAGCCAAAACACACTTAAAGCCTATGCTCTTCCTTCGTTGAACTCAAAACAAAATACACAAAAAATTGCTTTCTCCTCTCCTCTCCTCTCCTCTCCTCATCTCATCTGTCTATTATGATTTCTCCTCACTGCATTACCTCTTCTCCCCAGGTTTTAATCTTCTCCCATTCTTGATTTCCTTTCTTTTCCTCATTTCTTTCTTCTTTTATATTAAAAAAGATCATAAGTCTGTTTTCTTGTTTTCCTACATGGGTTTGATTCATTATTATTTATCAAGAACATAGCTGTTGCAGATTTCTACGCAATCCAATTTCGATTCTTGTACTACTTCTCCTGTTGAAAAATCTGTTATTTTTTAATTATTTTGTTTCTTCGAAACTACTCTTCCAGCTAAGCTAGTACAGAGACCTTTGACAGACAAATCTCTCTTTTCTTGCGGTTTTATGGATTCAACAAACGCGTATTTGATTTCTAGTGTTTGTTAATCTCTCTGTAAAACAATGGATTGAAACACGTTTTTGTTTTTTCTTTTCATTCAAGAAAAAGAGTTCTTTCTTTTATGGACTTATGATCAATCTGGTGCCTTTTAAAAAATTAAGCTTTAAAACAAGCCAAAACGGCGTTGTCTTATCTGCTGCCTACGTTTATTAAACATAGTATAATAATTAATATAGTGATTAGTGATTGATGATGCTTGGATTAACGCAAACCCCCGTTTCTTTCTCTGTGTTCTTGGATGGTATATAAATAAAGCTTCTTGATTTAAAGGGTATTATGGGTTCGAATGCTCTGTTCTGTGACTTCTGTCAACTCTGTCAATGAAGTAAAAACTTGAAGCTCTAATATAAGAAAGATAAAATGATGGAGGTAGCCTACCAGCGGTATATTGATCCTGAATTCGAATCCCTCATTGAAAGAATATATCCTCCTAGGTATATCCCGTAAATTACCATTCTGTTCTCTCTCTTTTGATAAGTTCTTGAATTCTATATAACTACTGTGGTGTTTTAGGAGACTAAATTCCAGTTGTTTGGTGGTTTGCAGGGTTTGTATTGATAATGACTCATGCCAAGACTGCACACTTGTTAAGGTTTGATCCCTTAATTATTATCTTAAAAACTAATTATCATATTATTGTGCTATAATGAGGATTAGAACTGTGTTGCTGTTTAATCTATCTTGTTAGTTCTTAGTTAAATATAGGGTTTTGGATACAAAAGAGAAGAGGGTCCCTCCCTTAGGTGTTAGAGATTCCACTTTAGAAGGTGAGAACTAAGAGCATCTCAATAGTTTTCAGTGTGAAGAATACAGAAATATGCATGAGATTCCTAATAGTTAGTTTGGTTGGTTAGTGGGTATACAAGTTATTCTTAGTATAGATAGAAATTGAAAATCAGGATACTCGAATTTGAGACATAATTTCTCATTATTTTGTGAAAATTACTACTGCATTACAAAATCTTCGGTAAACTTGATAATACCTTAATAAGAAATACAAACTAATCGAGTGTTCCAAAAAGATGTTTCAGTTTTTTATTATTTATGTAGCAGAGGCATCAATTCTACATTCCCACTTGCCCTGGTCTATGTTAAGGTCAGCTATAAAGAGGGGGATAGATATATAGGGAGAGAGAATTGTTTTTTTTTCCTGACACACCGAGTGGAGAACCACTAGAAAATGAGACTTTAAAAAAAAAAAACAAGCTTTCTGCTGCTATAGTGCTATTTCTTGATTTACCTGTGCTGTTAATGTCAGTGAAGCTTCTTTATGCATGGTAACAACAACATAGAACATAGAGGATGAGATGAGATGAGAGCCCTTCTAGCATTTTACAACAGTTGCTTTTGCTGTCAAATGACATGACATATAATTAGTTATGGACGTACTTTTACAACAGCTGATGGATGATACTGGTCACGGGAAGAAATAAGAGTGCAAAAGGAGCTGGCTTGCTTTATTACTACTATACAGTAGCCTAGTTTTCATGGAAATACACAGAACCCACTTTGGAGCAAAGCTTTTATTAAAAATATCAGAAAATGACGCCATAAACTAAGTAGTACATGTGTTTGATGGAAACTGTGTAAAACCTTTTGCAGGTTGATAGTGCAAACAAGCACGGGATTCTACTAGAAATGGTCCAAGTCTTGACAGATCTTGAGCTTGTTATATCCAAATCATACATTTCCTCTGATGGTGGATGGTTCATGGATGGTCAGTTCTGCCCTTCATTTACTATTAATAATTTAATAAAACTTTCATGATTATGTTTAATTATTCAGAATATGATGCTGATTAACTTTATCATTAACATCCTAGTCATCCTCAACTATAGTATAGTCCTTCGTTTGTCCTTACTTCATTTTGGTTGGTGTATAGTGTTCCACGTGACTGATCAGCTTGGGAACAAACTCACTGACGAAACCCTTATCCTTTACATCCAGCAGGTCACAATCCTCCTCTATGTTTCCTTTCCTCCTTACAATAGAGTAGCATTTTGTGTTTTATCATAACAAATGGTAACTTACAAGTCTAGTAATTAGTAACAAATGGTAAATTGCAGGCGTTATGTGCAAATAGGATGAGGGGGGTATCAAAGGAGGTGCAAACATGTCTCAAGAGGGAAGTTAGGCCTCGGCATGTCTTAATGGAGCACACAGCTTTGGAACTTACTGTCATGGACCGACCGGGTCTACTTTCCGAGATATCGGCAGTTCTTGCTGAGCTGAAATGCCAAGTGACAGCTGCTGCAGCTTGGACGCACAACAACAGATCAGCAATCATAATGTACGTGGAAGATGGGTTGAGAGGAGGGCCTTTCACCGACGCGAAGAGACTAGCGCAAATAGAAGAACAGTTAGAAAATGTGGTTGATGCACATCACGAGATGGGAGAGATGAGAAGTGTGAGGTTAACGACTCCAGCTCCTGGACAGATGCATACCGAGCGGCGGCTCCACCAATTGATGTATGCCAACATTGACTACGAGCCATTCTGCGGTTGCAAAGGTGGTGTTGAGCACAAAAATGATTGTGCCAAGATTCATGTCTCAGTTGAGTCCTGTAAAGAGAAAGGATATTCAGTGGTGAATGTCAGGAGTAGAGACCGGCCCAAACTCCTGTTCGATACTGTCTGTGCTTTAACTGATATGCAGTATGTAGTGTTCCACGCTGCAGTTAGCTCCAAGGGTGTAATGGCTGATCAGGTATACTAAACTCTGGTTTCCCTTCTCATAAAATGACCATTTTTTTAATATGGAGCTGAAATGGCTTCATGGATTGCAGGAGTACTTTGTTCGGCATGAGGATGGCTGCACTTTGGATTCTGAGAACGAAAGGTGTAAACTCACCCAATGTTTGATTGCTGCTATTGGGCGCAGAGTATCCCATGTGTGTAACTCAATCATGTTACATTGTTGTTTAACCTATGATCATGAAAGTAACTATTATAAACTCATCATTAATGATATGCTTTTGCAGGGTTTGAGGCTGGACATTTGCACTGAAAACAGAATGGGATTACTTGCAGATGTAACGAGGGTCTTCCGCGAGAATGGGCTGTCAATAGCTAGAGCTGAGCTTGGCAGACACGGTGACAGAGCAGTCGGAACCTTCTATGTCACTGATGCTGCGGGACATGATGTAAACCCACACGCAATAGAACTGGTGAAAAATGAGATAGGGGGGTCTGCTCTGGCGGTGAACAGATCACCAGCCTGGACTCCCAAGACTTCATCGACTAGTAGCATTACAAGAACTAGCAGAGGCAATGTTACCGCCATTGAAGAAGATAAGGGTTGGTTCCCGTTAGGCCTACTGTGGTCACAGTTTGAACGGCTTTCATCCAATTTCAGCTCCACAAAACCTTAAGTTGCCAATTCAGGAGCTTGCATGGTTTTCATACTGTCTTTCGATGCGTCTTGTTAAATAATTAACTTTGTATATCAATCAGATGAGTAGTTTATCTTCCTAGTTCCTAGCCTTCTTAGTGCCAAGTGCAATGATGAATCAGATTACTTGGAGCATGTTGTTGTTAGGATTTGCTACTGCCAAATATATGCAAATAGTCAGTTGAATATCTTGCTTGCAATCAGCGAAAGGAAACATTACTCAGCCGCATTAGATAAAAGTCTCGAGTTTGAAACTCTAAATGCATCTGTCAAAAAAGAAAAGAACGGAAAAGATTAAATCCACAACTGGATTTGCACTATAATTAGCAATTTGCGCTTATAACGTTTTGTTTTCATCGTACTCTACTTCCTCTGGTTTTTCTTCTATTTTCAAAAGTATAAAACTAAAAGTTCTAGACAAGCCCTTAACACTACATTCTTTCTTACGATTGAACCAAAAGAAGGAGGTATTCATACGAAGTGTTAAATTATTACTAGAATGCATGAAAACATGATTACATCGGGATTTATGTACAAACATTACGTTTCCACAGCCTCATTTAAAACTGAAGAAACCATGCACAAACTATTCACATCAAGGCAATTGGAAAATACAAAGACATACAGCTTACACTTTTAGGGTATTATCACATTATTTCAATGTCATCAACATCAAGCCAGTCGTTAGATTCCTTGGTCCCAGAGTTCTGAGCGTGTTTGATATCTTTCTCGGCATCAGCAGAGCTTTTGCTCAGCTGAACCCAATCTCGTGAGCCTTTTGTTGAGGAATCAGAGCCAGAAGTTGCTTTCTTACTATTTGTAGGCACATCTTCATCATCGTCTTCAAGATCACTGAATGACACATCCTCGTCATTTTCAAGAGGTATTGTGGTCCCGCTGGTGACAACCATTTCTGAACCATCCTCTTTCAACCAATCATCGCCATCATCCTCAAATTTTTCATCCAGATGCTTAGAGGAGGAACTAGATGACAATTGCTGATTCTTGGTTTGGTTAACTGGTTCTTCCTCAACCACAGCTTTATCGATAATTTGTATCTCAGTACTTTGAACTGGATGCTTCTCTGTTTCCACATTGGTAGCAACATTCAAAGGGGCATCTTCATTGCTAGAGGTTTCAGTTTCCGGGAGAGGGGCATCTTGAGCACCAGATGTCTTGATTGGCAGTGATTCATTTTCCTGACGAGATGGCACAGAAAGTGACTGTTCACGTGGTAAATCAGGAATTTCCTTTGATGTAGATAAACCAATTCCAGATGAAACTGGCTCATGCAGAGTCTTGGCTTTGTTCTTCAAGTCATGTGACAGCATTGCTCTTGCTTCCACTACCTACAAACATGTACAAAAACAAAATGAAGCTAACTACACAGAATGACAAACTAACAGCTGAAATAAAGCTAGGCATCCTTGCTCGTAATGGAATAGTAATCAGAACCAGTAATATGCTAGAGCTGGGAAACTTCTACAATCAAAATGAGTTCACAGCTTCTAATATCAATAAATGCTTCAAATGCATATAGCAGGAAAATAAGTCAAACACTTCTCTAACCCTTTCCAAGTTCCTGATGGGTAATCAGTAGAATCGAGGACTAGGCCAAAAACAGTCTCTATATCCATTGAGACATCAAATACATATAATCGACATGCTGACCCGCAACTTTCTGCCGGGCAATTCAGTGGTATACACCCGCAGCCATGAATATGAGCTTCAAATTTGGAAGGTAAACTCGGCCAAATCAAAATATAACTATTCACTAACTTCTATTGCTATCAGAACATGGGAGACATGCAACATCAATCAATGATTCAAGTTCTTAATCAACAAATAATGCAAAATGAATTAACCAATGAAAAGAAACATACCTGTGGAGTTGATAGCAATTCTGCGTCTTCCTTACTAAGTCTAGGATGCAAAAGCACAAAATAAATATTCCAAAAGCATCCATCACTCATATACCCTGGGCATAGCTCCATCCTCAACGCAGCCAATCTTGGTGCCAGCCGCTCAACGGCCAATGCATGCTCTTGTTGCGCGTCTGACATATCAAAATCTGAAAACCCAAAAAAAACAGAAAACAAAAGAAAATAATCGATTTGATAATTTAACAATGCAGAAAAATAGCACAAATTGTCAGACAAACAATAAGTTGAGGAATAAAAAGCGTGCCTTCAAAGTCGCTGTCGTCGGGGATGGGGAAGTCAAGCCAGGTTTCAGGATGCATCGCGACGTCTCTAGCGAACGCCACCACTTCATCGGTCACGCCGACTAAATCCGCATCATTGGCACCTCCCTCCGATCCAAACTGGAGGAAATTCGACGCGATCTTTGTTATCTCCGACACTGCCTTGTTACCCGACAGTTTCGAGATCTCAGTCTTGAATCTCCCGCCAATCTCGGCGAAATCGCTCCGGATTCCCGCGATCAACGCATCATCATCATCCCCATCAGAAGCTCCTCCACGAGTATCCGCATCAGAGGTAGGACGCGGATCGGATTCGGGAGGAGGGGCGAGGAAGGAGGCGACCCCCCAGAGCTGGCGGGTGAAGGTGCTGGTGAGGGCAGTGAGGTCTTCTTTGACGCCACGTGGCGGCGTCGTTGTGGTGGATGATGGGGAATGCTGATCCGGCGAGTCTGTATTAGGTGTTGATTTGGAGCTGTTGTTGTCGTCCTTGGCGTCGCCTCCGTGGTCTCCGTCGGCGTCGTTTTCGTCTTCGTCGTCGAATTTGAGAGAGTTTGCGATTGACCTTGCCAGCCACGACATTGCTGTCTTTGTGCGAGATTTGGGATAGGATTGAGTGAAAACTGAAACTCAGGACAGGACAGACTAATTTATCAAGAGTGACTGGTTAGTGATTAGTGGATGAGTTTAGGATTTAGATCCAGTTCAAACTTAGATTAACAGATATTAAGGATCTGTTTGGCGTTCGAATTCTGGTCCGAAAAGTGCTGTGAGTAAAAGTGCGGTGGAAAAATCACTTTTACGCAAAGTAGTGTGCCGTTTGGTAAACATTTTTTAAAAGTGTTGTGGGAAATGAAAAGTTATTTTTGGTGTTTGGTAAAATTATAAAAATGATTGCGTTGGAGTATAAAACCCATTTTTTAAAAATTCATAAAAATAAGAAAAGTAAATCTAGAATTAATTTTTAATTTATTTTATTTATTATATAAAATAAAAAAATGAAATTGAAATGAAAAAAAAAAAAAGTAAGAGAGAGGTGGGTGCAACCCACCTTTGGCTAGAAGCCACTGGAGCATTAAATCGAGGCATGTTGTACCATGGCCTTCAAGAAAAAGCCCGGTAATAAATCCACTGAAGCCTATGTTACCGGGTTGCGTGTTACCAAACCGGTTTAGGGCTGAAAAGCCCGGTGGCTTCTAGCCAACTTGAACCCCAAATGGCACCTAAATCGGTAATCTCAAACTATTCATTTCGTTGTTGTTTTTTTGCCTCCACGATGTCGTTCCATGCTAAGATGGACTATTGAGGCTTAGATTTAGCCCAATGATGGCCCAACTATAGTTCCTTAGCCCAATGATGCAACGACAATTCGTTTCTCCTTCTTTCTTAAAGTCTTTAAGAATATAAAGAGCTCGTTCATATACGGAAAATTCTCTATTTTTTCTTTTTCTATTTTTTTGAAATATTTTTAATTTTAAAAAACACTAAAAATATCTCTGATTTAGGATATGGTGTTTATTTTGAACAGTACGTGAAAATTTTCCGGCTTTAGAAAACTTAAAATCGTATTCACCTAACAACTATTTTTTTTCTTTTTTTGAAAAACGAAAACTACTAATTTTGTTAAATCAATTTGATTTTAATTAAAAAACCATGTTATCATTTATTTCTTTTTTAGAAGATTAATAAACTAAACAGTAGTTCATTTTAATTTTGTTAAAGATCAAATATAAATATGCTAATTCTATTCATGTTAAAAATCAAATATAAATATAATAATTTCGTTCATGAAAATAAAATACATATAAAATAGTCTTGAATTATTTGTTCATTAGGTGAATACTATAAATATGAACATTAAAAACATACTTAATTTAATTTGTTACTTCTTCATATTCAGATAATATTATAATTAGCTCATAGTTGATCTGCAATATTTTTTCTAACCGTATTCAAGTGGACAGTATTCATTTGTTGTTGTTAGGACATATCCACTTGAATTTTGCTGACTTTCTATACCATATTCTGTGAATAGTTGATCAACTCTATCTTCCATTCGAATAAAGTTGTGTAGTGCACAACAAGCTAGAGGTA
>NBIL01047757.1:0-26694 GCA_002752925.1 Viola pubescens var. scabriuscula | reverse complement strand
GATCTCTCTCAAGGAATCAAATGGAGAGCCCAAGGCTTAGGAGATAAGTTGAAGGAGTAATCTCACTTTACAAATATCTCCCAAAGTCTAAGCTAAAGGAGAAAGAAAGGAAGAAATAAGCTATTTATAGTTCGTACAAAGTTTGGGCCAAAATCCTCCGAAAATGCATTTTAGCATTTTTTGGCCCAGCCACTAACGCTATAGCGTTTGGCGTTAGCTACTGCTAAAATTTTCCCAAAAAACTGATTTTCGGACAGGATTTTGCCAAAAGGCAATTTCCCTATAACGTCATGGCGTTAAGCACTGCCTCCGAAATCGCAGATTTCGTAACTTTCTCCTCGAGGCTTCGAATTGGTCCTCGTTTATGGCTGTGGGTTCGTACCGGATCCGGCATGATGCAAAATTACCAAAAAAACCCGTTCCTTGGCTTGAGGTGGCTCCTCTCGCATCTTGTCTTCGACCCATAAGGCTAACTTTCTAGCCCTACTACGTGTAACGGGCCCCGTGGGCACGGTGGGTTGAAAATCGGAGATGGGTGGGTCCATGATCACATCAGAGTGAGCATGTGTTAGTTGGAATTTATAAAAAAAGGAGAGGAAAAAGAAAATAATTTACGTGATTATGCCATAGGGAGAGGTGTGAGGAACGCATTATGTGTGCGAAAATTCTATTTTGGCGCAAGCCCATCAAAAACAATTTTTTGGCCATAGCGCTTTCACCCTTCTAACCCTAATTCATTTGAACCCTTTCCTATTGGTGTTTTTTCTCTTGTGCAGGTAAATAAAAGAATAATTCCAGAGAAGTTATCCCATAACTTACTGCCAATCCAAAGGAATAAGCATAAAGTGGATGTTGTAGCCAATCCGGCTAACCCTAGCCGCTGAGGTAATGTGTGTTTTTCCTTCCTTAGCACAAAGTTGCTTGAATTTTCACCTATATTTACACTTTATATTCATTCTTCCATTGGTGAAATTCATGATGATTATGTGTCTAATTTGACAGGACTTGAGAGAGTTTTAGTCAAGCGCAATTGCTTATGGAGGCCGCCTTGGCCTTTGCGAATTTTGGTTGTGTATGCGCCACTTGTTGATGGTTTGATGAGCTACTATGGTGTTATTAATATTACTAACTTAGTTTGCAGGGAGGTTATGCGTTCACATGGTATTCCTTTGAGTTTTGTTAGTTGTGTTGATGAAAAGTCCATTAGTGACTTATGGTAGAAATTATGGAGGGAGTCTAGCACGAAGATGCTAAATTGGACACCTTCTCAACCAAAATTGGGAGTTTCTAACCGCGTGGATAAAAGAATGTTTGGTTCTGTATGGCATGTCTTGGTTTGTAAGTATATGTTTGTATGGGAGGAATGTCTTCCGTTTATTTTATTTACTTACTACCTTGTCACGCTTGCCATTATTTTTGGATTGCTGTTGACCCTTATGTATGGTTTTGTTCTCATAACACTTTTCGGTTTGATGTTGCTGCCTTTGAGTGTATTGTTTAGCATAAGTGACTGCAAGGCAATCGAAATGATGCGGACAATCCAAGTCCAAGAAGATATGTCTGCATGGAGCGATGGTCTTACCCAACGTGTTGTCATGTTTAAAGACGTCGCCAACGCATTAGACTTAAGAGGTTGGTATGGTTCGATTTATGGTTATTTTGATGTTACTAACTTAGTCTGGTTTGCTATAGGTATGGTTACAGATTCGAGGATGAATCTTTTTGAAGGGAGAGGGAATGATACGATCCTAGCCCCGCCACACACGGACACCAAGCAATAAGGGCTAGATGGATCAAAGCGTCGAGCCATTTTAGAGCAAGAAGGTTTAGACCCAGAGACAGAGAGCATTGTGATGATTTATAATATGTTTTTGAGTACTGGACCAAGTTTGGAGGCATTTGCTTGATGGAATCGTCAAAAGGTTCAGGGTGGCTTTCTCACACATAGGAATTCTAGGCGTAGACGTAACAGGCGACTTCGTCCGAACCAATTCAGACCAGTACAAGTCATAATCATGTGATCAAACTTGTTTCTAAAACTTCAGGATGTTAACGCATTTGTGACCAAGTTTCAGCTCAAGCTCACAAGCCGTTTGCGTTTTATGCCAAGATACATTTTCGTTGACAGCAGTCCTACGCAGACTAGGACTCTTGGACACGTCACGCATTTCTATCCGATCCAGTTCGGACCAGTGAGGTCTGGACTAGGGAGTAAGACATCTTACCCAAGGTTTGAGATGTTAGCTTTCATTCGGGACATGTTTCAGCCCAAATAGACAAGCCATTTTAGAGATACGTCTAGTCGACATTATGGTACGCAGAGTGTGAAATGGGAATTGAGCGACTTGAAGATTCGGCCCAAACCTTGGCCCAACAATGAGGAAACGTCTTGGAGCTTCTGGAAAGTATTTAATTATATTTATATTTACTTTATATTTTTAATTAGAGTATTTGTTCGAGTAGAAGTCCTACTTCTATTCCTATTAGTTTTAGTTGTCTAGTATTTAAAGGAGCGCTTATGCTCGTTGTTAAGAACCTTTGGAATCTTTGATTTATTTGATATTGACACATTTTCTTGTAGAGTATTTACTCTTTGTTCATGCGTGAGCCTTATTCCAATCTTTAGTCACGAAAGCTAGGATTGTTTGCAAGTAAAACCCGAAGTTTTGAACCCTATTGATTGTTTCCCTTAGGTCGACGATTCCAGGTGTAATCTAGGTCTAACAAGCAATTCAAGAACCTCACTTGAATCGAATAGGTTGAACAAGGCAGGTCTCTTGTTTCGGTCTACTCATCTTGTTGAGTCTATCTATCTTCCGCGTGAAATCCAAGCCTCGAACTAGATCAAAACCTATTGTGCGCATCTTAGGCAACTAGGATCGTATCACTTAAGCCATCCTAGTGTTGCGGGCCGCGTGCTCGTGCCGAGGTCCGTTCACGTGTGTCCGTTGGCGTGGATACATATTGTCCATTGCTCTCGAGCCTCTAAGCTGTCCTCTTCGGCTCTAAGAGTCTTTAAGAGCAATGCTACTATTCCCTTGCTCCTCAAGAAATAACCATGAGTTCTCGAGGTCGTATCATCTCCTCCCCCTTCGAGAGGATTCATCCTCAAATCTAATTGCTCCTCCACCACAAGATCCTCATCAATACCTACAAAGTAAGGTGATAAATCATTAATATTAAAGGTGGGATTAATATTGCCAAAAGAAGAAGGAATGTCAAGGCGATAACCATTTTTGTTAATCTTTTCCACAATGAGAAACAACCCATCCCCCATTTGGCTAAGCTTTCCCTTGTAGTGATGAGGAAAATGGTCCTTCCTCAAGTGAAGCCACCCATTATCCCACTTCAAAGGACTTGATGCGGCAACCCGAATTGCGCTTGTGCATCAATTTCGCATTCAATACCTCCATGCGTTTCTTGGCTTTCGTGTGTAGTTTCTTCACCATAGCTGCCTTCTCCTCACCATCTAAGCTAGTACACTCATTCAAAGGAAGAGGTAACAAGTCTATGGGGGTGAGAGGGTTAAACCCATGGACAAGTTCAAAGGGAGAAAATCTAGTAGATGAATGCATGGTGCGGTTGTAGGCAAACTCAATGAAAGGAATGCAATCATCCCAAGACTTAGCATATTGTTGAACCATGACACGTAACATTATTTCTAGAGTTCTATTGACAACTTCCGTTTGTGGATGACAAGATGTGGAGAACAAAAGTTTCATGCCAAGTTTAGCCCATAAGATATGCCAAAAATGACTAAGAAATTTACTATCTCTATCACTCATAATAGTCATAGGAATGCCATGTAACCTAACAATTTCTTAGAAGCAAAGATTTGCAATGTGTGAGGCATCATTTGTTGTGTGACATGGAATAAAATGTGCCATTTTTGAAAATATATCTACCACAACAAACAAAGAATCCTTGCCCTTTTTGGTCCGTGGGAGGCCAATCATAAAATCCATAGAGATGTCACACCAAGGATGAGATGCAACGGGTAAAGGCATGTAAAGTCCATGATCTAAGCATTTAGATTTAGCACGTTTGCAAGCAAGGCATTTATCAACAAAATGAGCAACATCCTTCATTTTAGGCCAAAAGTAATATTTCCTAAGCATGCAAAGTGTCTTTTCTACTTTGAAATGACCCATCAAACCACACCCGTGTGCTTCTTTGATAAGTAATTCTCTAATACTACACTTAGGAATGCACAATTTACCCTTCTAAAAAAGATACTCATCACGCAACATGAATTTGTTGTGAGGTCCATTGGAGCAAGTGAATTGTAGTGGTTTTTCCACTTATTCTTATGCATTTATGAATGGTAATTCTATTCATTTTAGTTGAATTCCATGATTATTGCAGAGAACTGATATGGAGAGGATTTGAACAAGAAGAAGCCAAAAAGAGCTAATTCTGGGCAGAATCAGATATGGGCAGATCGGAGTGGATCTTTCGACCAAGGAGGTGTCCAAATTGGGATATCAAGATACGAATGGAAAGCTCAAGATTTTAGATAGCTCTGGTCTAAATTTAAAGCCATTTAGATGAGCGGATCGTCAAAAAACCTATGGTGACATTTTCGCTGACAGGAGTCCTACGCTGACATGAACTCTCATATACGTCAGGCAACTTCGACTGAGCTGTTGAGGATCTGTGAGATCTGGACCTAGAATACAGATGTCTTCCTCTATATTCTCGGATGTTATCTTTCATCTGGGACAGGTTTCAGCCCATTTAGATGAGCCGTTTGAGAGTTGGACCATTAGATATTTTCGCGCGCAGAGTATGCGCGAACAGCCTGCGACTTGAAGATTGAAGTCCACTGGAGAGCCCAGCTGCGCAGATCACTCCAGAATCATTCCAGAACTTTCTATTTATATTATTAGATATTTTATTGAAGATATTTCTAGTTTTGGAAGTGGTTTCCTAAATAGAACTCTTACCTTCTTAGAATTAGGGTTTTGTGCACCTTGTGCTTAGTATAAATAGAGCTGCTTTGGCTCCATTGTAAGGGGGGCACGAAAATACAATCAAGGAAGATGGCAGCAGCCCACTTATTTTCTTTTCTCTGATTTTGAATTGAGTTTTTATATATTAATATAGTTTTACTATTTTCTTTATTCTCCTCGTGTTTCTCTAACTAATCTTTCTTGTTATTAGTAGAGGCGTTCATAGCACGAGTATGGGGTTTGCATGAGACCAAAATGACCTTATTAATCTTTGATTCTGTATTTAATTGATCTCACGCTTCATCTTATGTATTTTCTAGATAAACACTACTGTCATTTCCTTTGGTTGAGGATTATTGGCCAAAGGGATTGACCCGCACCTTGGAGAGTCGTTAATTTCTAATTGGTCAAATATAAAATTTATTACAATCTAATGCTAAAAACAAATGAATGTAGCTACTAGTGGTAAAAGGATCGATCCTCAGAGAGCAATGGACTAATCTAAATGTGTGCTTATGCGAGACAGGGTGTATCATGCAAATGACAAGTAGGCGGTTTAAACATAAAAGAACGAGAAAATAATAAAGCAATAAAACAACATTGATCAAGGGCGAAGGTGTCCTTGATCAAGACTACAGATTACGGGAATAAAACAGATGCAAGAGGTATTCCTAGTAGAGGTTGGGCAGCAATGATACATAGTTTACAATCATCGACGCAAGGATATTCCTTTCCGATCTATAGAGTTGCTATAGAATCAGGAGACCTCCTGACTCCTATCTTCCCTCCTTTAACAACATCAGCCCAGGGCCAATACGCGAAGGTTTAAGGGCTACCACTGATGCCTTACCAATCCAGCACCTTGCTGGTTAAAGGGTTTACCAGACTGGGAGATGGTCGAATAGGGGAAGACAACTCCAGGCTAGTTTCCACAAGCGTCAGTCAGGACTGGTCCTGATTAACCTCACCCCCCACCGTTCACAACCACTTGCAATTGCGTGGGAGTCTACTTCGATCCCTTTAGTCGATAATCTACGACCAAAGGAAATGACAGTAGCGTTAACTATTCAAGTCCAAGATGATCAATTCCGAACTCAAATAGCAACACATGAGATGAAGTGCAGGATCAATTAAATGCAGAATTGGAAATTAATAAAATCAATTAGGTCTCATGCAAACGCATGCTCATGCTCAAATGCCTCTACTAAGAATGATGGAATTAGCTATGCATACTCATAATTAAAAGCAAAAATAGATAATAAATTATAATGATAGAAATCCTTCGTTTCCGAAGGAGCAAGAGTATGTGAATAAAGAGCTAGAGAAGAAGACAGAATTCTACTAATCGGCAGGTCTCTCTTTCTCTAGAACCCTAGGAAGAGATTAAATAACCTTCTCTCCGAAATTATTGGCTAAAATTAAGGGAAAATAAATAAGTCTTTAAATCTAATTTAAATGCTAAAACGGTTTTGGAATTGTGTCTTGAAGAATCTCCTTGCGTTAAAACTCTTTGATGAGACGAATCGGCTAGGAAGATACTCTAATTCTTTCCATGAAAAGTTCAATTGGCCATCAGAATGATGGTAGTCTTCTTTAAGCCAGACCCATGATCCATCTGCTCAGCAAGTCTTTCGACTGGAAGTTTGATCAAGGAGGATGTCCTTGGTCAAGGAAGATATCTTCTATATGGTTTGATCAGGTAGCTTGGTCAAGGAAGCCTTCAATGCTCAAGTTGTTCTGAAATGCTCTGAATCTTCATGAATTTCCCTCTTTTCATCAAGTGGATCCTCAAATTCGTTTCCTGTGATAATCAATCAAAACAAGCTAAAATCAATAGCATACTATTCGAAAGATATAAGAAAACTAGTGATAAAATCACTATAATTATGGCTCAATAAACCTCCCCACACTTAGCCTATTCTTGCCCCCAAGCATAAAACTAAGAAACAAACATGCAAAATGCAAAATGCGAAATGCAGAAAGGTGAAATGCAGAAGTGCAGAATGGTGGATCTAGTGACTCCCACAATCAATCTCGAAGAAGCTATTTCAATAAAGAAAATATGCCAAAACTCAACTCACCAGTTCCATCCAAGATTTTAACAAGGCCTGCTCAATTACCAAGAACATCTAACTCAACTCAAAAGAAAATAAAGACAAATAGCTCAAGCTCATAAAGTCAGTGGAGGAACGCCATAAAATAAATGATTTTCTCTGCCTACCTAGATGTCCAAAAGATGCAAGAGTTGCTGACCCAAGGCAATGCACACACAATAGATAGAAATTGAAACAAATAAGCACAGGGTGCTGCCATGTCATGCCTGCTAAGAGGTTCTTTTTGGTTTGCTCTTTTCCAAATCTTTTGAGCACTATTTCTTTTCTCATTTTGATCTTTTGAATTTGGAACAACGTTTGTATTTTTTGGGGGTGTCAACTCCCAAGACTTTCATCTTTGTCCAAGATTTTTCTTGCAGTAAAATAAAACACATAATGGACATTCCCGACCTTGCTTGTTTGGCACGGTATTAAAAGGTTAGCTAGATGCGCTTCGGGGAGTTTCGCCTATGAAAGTGGTGATGACACCAAACTGCCAACACCGTGCAACCCCGTTAGTTCCAGGAAATGTCCGCACACACATGCAAGGGAATAAAAAAGACTCTTCAAGTAGTGCAGAAAATTAAAGAACTGGCAACTCATTGCATAATTGGTATCCTTGATCAAGGAAGATATTGAAGCAGTTGTGTGTTTATCTGAATTCTACCTTAAGTTATGAGCTAACAACTTATTCCATTGTGATGAATGAGAGTTACAGGAATTGAGCATGTTACACAATGGTTGCCTTAATTAAGGATGGATGGATCAAGATTGTCAAGTGGCAACACATTTTGAGAGTTGAGATGAGTTTCAAGATTGATCAAGGGAATCGTTTCATGCAGACTTAATGAACTATGCAAATGCAAAACCTAGGCCTAAAAACATACAAAAATCAAAAAAAAAATTATGCAAAAATTTAATTTAAAAATATGGCCAAAAAATAACTAAATGATATAAATGATTATAAATTATTCTAAATGATGCATGGACAGACCCCTCCCCACACTTAGCGGACACATTGTCCCCAATGTGTGAAGGTGCGACACAAAAAGATGAAAATAAAAATGCAGAAATGCAAATCTAATTTTATACAAAATGTCTAAAATGAAAAGAAGTGACCTGGGCAATCAACCAGACGCTAGGTCTGGTGCGGCTGGTTTTCCTGGGTAGGAGGGATGTTGGAGGTATTCAATCTTTCATGGAGAGCGAGCAGAGAGTCGAGTATGGTTTGGGATAAGGTTTTTAATTCTTTGGACTCTTCGCCGAGCTTGGAGAGTTCATTGTTGATCCTCTTCTGCTTTAGCTTGAGGGAGGTCTAGTCATCTCTAATGGTGTTGAGCTTGTTCTCTATGGCTGACAAGGCAAGGCATAAATCGATTGTCTGTTATGAGTCTTGATCAAGACTTGCATCCTAGTCATTCTAATGCGTAGCTTCAGCTGCTGCCTTTCCTGGGCCTCGCTAGATCTTTAGAGGTGCCAACTAAAATGGGACAGTTTTGTCTCCTCTGTAAATCTTCACAGACTTGATGGTGTAACCTGTATTATATCATACAACCCTATTTTCCAGATGGAGAAATCCCATCTGGTCAAAATATCTTAAATCAAGCAGTTTATGGGAGTTGACCTCAAGTAGTTTAGTAGTTTTGTAATCAAGAAGCCCTGATTTACATGCAAGCATGGTAATCAAGCTGCCCAATATCATCTTATGTTTACAAGAATGAGCAACGAGTTGTTTGGCTATCCAGTAGCCTGGGCTGATCTTCTTCCCTGTGTGTAAACACCATAAAATAAATAGTCCAGTTTTTGAAAGGGCTCCAGACATGCCAGTCTTGGCAAACAAGTTAATGGCGAGGACTCGATGGAGAATCCTCAAGACTGGGTCACATAGCTGGTGGGCCTTGGTTTTCTTGTCAATTTCCGTTGTTGGATCGTCTGTGAAGGCTCTTAGGATGGTTTATGCATCCCAATCAGTAGGAATTTTATAGTATGTTGAGGAGTACCATGGGGGGATGTCTTGGCCACTCGGCACAAATCCAAGCAGTACATCAAAATAATGGAGGCTTAAGTGTGTCCACACGTTGCATAGCCTGAAATTAATCACCTATGCCTTGTAGATGTCAGGTTTATCTCTTCCTTTGCAATCTAAAGCTGCACTATCAAACCAAAGAGTGGAGAAAAACTCCAAGCAGAGCTCGGTATGCACACGGTTAGTCAAGAAAATTGCAAGACCCCAACCTATGTCATTTACCAATTTCTTTAGTCTAGTTGACACACCTAGACTTTCTAGCAATTCAAAATCAAGAACAAAGGAATTGGTAATTTCACCATTTTTTGTCCATTTTTCTAAAACTTCCCTATCAGCACTGGAATTCATTTTCAACCAACCACCAAAATTAGGAGATTGGAGTGCGAGTTTGGTACCTTTTACAAGTTCAGAGGAAGGGGGAATTGCTTCCATGAATTCGCTCTCACTACCTTCGTCAATTTCTAGTGCTAGGTCTGCTGGTTCCTTGCCCATCCTATGGTCAGTGATGGTGGAGGGTCCGGCTTGGTTTCTAGGCTTGTTGATTTTATAGGCCACTTGCTTGATTCTTCTTGGTCTAGCGGGAGGATCAACCGTGGATTGCTGGACAGGAGTGGGAACATATGATGGCGGCGCTGGAACATCCATCTTCAATTTTGCTCTTTTCTCCTCGATTTGTTTGGTTGTTGTTCTCTTCTTTCTTCTGATGAGGTGTTGAATAGTTTCTCCATTGGAGTCGAGTTCTAGGTCTATTCCTTGGCAGTGACCGAATCTGGTGGTTGGTTCACTTCAGGCGACGAATTCGAAGTGCCTGGTGCTTTGGGTGTAGATTCGCTGGTGGTGTGGATGGAGATGATTGCTTCGGTGATGAACTTGTCTGCTTCTCGGCGTTGTGAGCTGGTGGTATGGTCCGAGTGGATCGAGTCGGGGGCCATGGCAGATGAGGCTCCTAGGTATCTCGGAGGTCTGGAAATTGATTGGTGTGATCTCAAAATTGTATTTGTTGGTGTAGGTGTGTAAGTGTTTAGTGGGTTTTGACGGGATGCTGTGATAAGTGATATCAGCTCCGGGAATTCTTTCAAAAGCTCTTGGTGATTTTGGAGAGAAAGTAATCTCTCAAATGGGCTCTTTTGGTTTAGCATCACTATAGCTAATAAAATTTTAAAAAATAGTGACTACCTGAGAACGGAGTGGGTAGTTGCTTTTGCAGGTAGCAGAGTATCGAAGTAGGAGGGTTGTTTCTTTATTTTTCTCCCTTTTATACCTTCGGTGGCCCACGTGGAAGAATGGAATTCTTTTGGCAAAACTTGGTTGGTGCCGCGAGTCCTCTTTCCTAGGTGAAGGCATATTTCTTTGGCTTCTTTTGGTATCCTGCGAAGGAAACATAAAGCTTGATTGGAATTAATTTTTCTCTTTGTTAAGGTACTTACAACATCAATGTTTTTCGCAGATGTCTCTTCTTGCTGGAGCCTTTGCTTCTTCCCGTATGTCTCAAGGTTGAGATCACATTTTGCTGATATATGATTTTCCTTATCAAGAAGTTTGTACACATTGATGAATTTCAAGCTGTGTAGATCACTGGGATTCTTTCTTGCATTATACATGTCAAACTTAATAATTTCTCCACAATATTCAAGAGTTAGACAACCATTGAAAATATAAATTAAAGCTCGTGCGGTCCTCAAGAATGGTCTTCCTAAAATCACATCAGAATTTTCTATAGAGAAATTTGAATCCATGTCAACAATATAGAAATCGATAGGGTAAATAAAATTATTGACTTAGATGAGAACGTCCTCAACTACTCCCTTGGGATAGATTAGGGATCTATCAGCCAGTTGCATGACAACTCTGGTTTCCTTCATGTTTCCGATGTTTAATCTTTCATATTCGGCTAGTGATATCATGTTGATTCCTACTCCTAGATCGCATATAGCTTTCTCGATCTTTTTATTTCTAATCTTGCAGGGTATGTCGAATGTTCCTTGGTCTGTGCACTTCTCTGAAAGTCTTGATTGAATCACCGAAGAAATGTTCTTGGTCAAGCTATCCTGTTCAAGACCTACAAGTTTCTTTTTGTTAGAGCATAAGCTTTTAAGAATCTTAGCATAATTAGGAACCTTGGCAATCAATTTAAGCATTGGATTATTAATAGAAACTTTTCTGAAAATATCCATGAATTCTTTTTCTTCTTTTTCCTTCTTTATTTTTGTTGATGCTGGTGGAAAAAGTGGTGGTGGATCCTTGTCTTCAGGTTCTTTGACTTCTTCTTCTCTCTTGCTCTTCTTCTTGTCTGTCTTGGGTTAGACATCTTCTTCCAAAACTTCTGCAATCTATTCCGGCATCACATAACTATCTTCAATTATTATTTTGACTTGGTTGTCCTTGTCCCTTGGTCTCTTCTTTTCCTGCTCAAATTCCACTATTTCTGCTCTCTCGGGCAAGCGTATGCCACTCAAACTAATTATGCTGACGTTGTATTTTGGATTGTTGATTGTGCTGGGGGGCAGCTTTCCTTGCTTCTGCTTATCCTCCAGTAGCTGCATTAGTTACTTTTGGATCTCTACTAAGACTGCGCTGTGTTGTGCAAAAGTTCTATTTATTTCATCGTCTCTTGTAGGACTAGTAATCTACAAAGGTTGTGGTGGTGCAGGTAGTTGGAGAGGTTGGTTATTTTGGTAGTTTTGAGGAGGTCTTGGTATGAAATTCTGGAGGTTGAATGGTGATTGTTGGGATTGATTAGGAATGGTGGAAGTGTTCTGATTCTGGTTCTGGTTTTGGCTATTGCTCAAGCTGAAATTTGGATGATTCCTCCAACTTGGATTGTAAGTGTTTGAGTAAGGATTGTTGTTTGAAGGGTATTTGTTTTGCTGGTACTGATTGAACCCATAAGCAGCGTTCAACTGTGCTATGGTCTCTTCTGTTTGGGAGGGTTGCAACTGAGGACATTGGTTGGTGAAGTGATCAGTCCTGCAGCACAATCCACAAACGTTGACGATATTGCTCTGGTTGTTGTCTTGGGCGGGTGCACCTGTGGAAAGATTTTGAAGAAAGTTAGCTATGATAGCAATTTGTTGTTCCACAGAAATTGACTTAACTGAAGTAGGAACATCATTGGAACATCCTAAAGGAACATTGTTGTGATTATTCTCAGCCATGGTTTACAATATTATTTTTGCTCTATCAGAAGTACAATCTTGGAGGGCTCCTCCAGTTGCTACATCGACTTTATCTCTATCACTCCAACACATTCCTTTGTAGAAGTAGTTGATTAGGCCATGATCAGATATTCTATGGTTGGGGCAAATGTCTTGAAGGTCTTTGTATCGCTGATGGTATTCTCCTAAGCTTTCTGTATCTCTCTATTTGATGGCGACAAGGTCTTTTCTGGCTGCTATGGCTTTGCTTGGGCTCTAATATTTGTTCAAGAAGGCTCTTGCTAGCTGATCCCAAGTGGATATTGTGTTGTTCGGTTGTGGCTGGTTTTCATGCTTGTTTTTCCGCCAATTTTCATGCTTGTTTGGTTGGTTTTTACGCATGTTCTTCTGCCCATTTTCATGCTCTTTTTTTGCCATTTTTTGTGCTTGTTTCGACAGCCATCCGTTGCTTGTTTCGCTACATTTTATTTGTTCATTTCGACAGCATATTCATGTTCGTTTCATCAATGTTTATATGCTCATTTTCGCTTGTTTCGTATGTATATATTTTTTTTCCTTTTTAGGCTCGTTTAGCTCTCTTTCATGTTTTTTTTTTTTGAAAGACCTCTTTAATGTTCGTTTTGGCTGTGTTTACGTTTGTTTTTGTTCGGTGCTGATCGGAGAAAGGCTGGTGCCGGCAGTGGTGCGGCGGCTTGAGAAAAAATAGAGAGAAAAGAAAGAGAGAAAAGAAAAGGATAAATGCTTATTTTATGACACGAAAATTTATATTGTCTTGGTTTTAAATATTACTTCAAAAATATTAGAATACATCAATAAAATGATACATGTTTTCAATATTACTTAAAAAATATTAGAATACATCAATAAAATTTAAAGAAAACATTGAGTAATGATAAAAATATTAAAATACATCAATAAAATTTAAAGAAAACATTTATGATATTAGATAAATATTACGTGGTAGACGTTAGATTATAAATAAATTGATCAAAAATATATATAAAGATACTAAAAAAATTAATTATAACACTTGAAATGAATTATGCTCTTTATGGTCATTTTACATTCAAACCATAGTTTTGAAAAATTGTCTTACCAAACACCTCAGGTATCTCACAGCACTTTTAAAATTTTTTACCAAACAGCACACTCTGTTTCCTAGAAGTCGTTTTCCCACGTAACTTTTTCCCACAAAACTTTTCCAAATAGAACCGGAACGCCAAACAGACACGTAGATCAACTGACAGAAAGTTGTTCTAGTTTAACTAGAGATTTTAGGTTCGAGTCTCAAGCTATGCAGCTATGTTAAAACTTGTGAATGAAAATTTTACCATCTTTCGAGATCTTACTCGGCTCGAATTTAAAATAGTCGACATTCCATATAAAATATACACTTGATTTGTGATTGTAAGTCACTTATAGGAGACATTAGGATTTAGCTTGGAAATGGATCCATGGCTGGTCCTTGTTTCCTATTCTTTTTGTATTGTAATTTCCTATATAATAATTATAGATGCATGAAGAAATTCAGATTTATTAACATCTTATATTTTGTCAAAGTTTCATAAGAATAAATAATTACAATGGCTATTTATTTTTTTGAAAAAAAAAGAGCAAACAATATTATTGGGGAAACCTATCCACTTCCATAAATCATTCATCCAATGGCCCTCCAAAAAATGTTTATTTATGTGAAATCCTTATAAATTAATAAAAAATCAAAAAGGGGAAAGAATAGCTTTAGCCAATCAAAGATAAAATGCAGACTTGTATTAGCAAAGTCTATGGATTGGGGGGGAGGGGGGGCCAAGATCTAAGAATAAGAACATGCAACAAAAAAATTGTCAGCAACAAAATGGATCAGTTGTGCCTAGATCAACCTACATTTTGTGTCGTTAGATTAGTTACTTACTCTGCTCATTAAGTCCACCAGACTCGATAATCTGATAGCTACCGACCTACTACTAGTTCTGTCAGAGAAAATTCTGGCTTATTATTGCTGCTGTTCCACTCCCATACAACTTTGCAGTGTTGTGTTGAACTATTATCATCCATTGGGATATCAACTTCCTCGAGTATGGTCCTCCTCGTAAAAACGGCAATCTGGGAAGCAAACCCTGGCCCTACCTCAGCAGAACCGCCTACTCCACTGAACTCAACACTGTAATTGTGTCTTTCGGCTAACTCAGATGCCCAATGATTGAACTGTGCTCTAGTCCACTCAAACTTATGGTCATGGTTGCGAAATTTGCAGGATTGCTGTGCTTTCTCGTCCAGATCATCATCTTGGCCTGTGGGGCTAGTTCTTTGAAGAATCACATTGTATTCGTAGTTTGGGGTTGAGACAATGAGAATCTTCGGGCGAAAATAACTCAATGCAATGTTACCAAAGTGGCATGCTTGCTCCTCCTCCATGTGCTCAATAACCTACAATTTCTCAAAATAATCAGGTTAAAACCATTTCACTGTTTTTTCCACTAACTCTATGAACCATGTAAAACGGATAATGAGGGTGAGGAAACAACCATATCTAGAAAAGCGCAAGCAAGATTTCAAATGCATAGGATACTCTCCAAAAACCTTCAAAAGTATTTGAAAGAGAGCTACGGAACTTTAGAATGACCACCGAGAGTGAAAGATTACAGTTCTTAGGAAGTCAATTTATCAGGCTATACTCTACATTCTATGACCGTTGACTCCAAGAAACAAAGACTTGAACAAGTGACAATAACTTGGAAACAGCTACACAATAAATGTATCTCATCATCGACAGATGGTATGACCACAAGCACACTGCCTTTAATCAGTGAGCCTAATTGTCATCATACAGCAAGTACATTCTTAATCTTGGCTCTCATCTCCCAATGATTAACAATAAAGTTCTGCTATCTGGCTCCTTCCAACCTTTCCACGACATGCACACTGTCTAGCTCAGTGATAGCAAATGATAATATGGTATCCCTAAGGAAACTTCAAATAAATTCATTCAGGATGACATTTGTTTCAAGACGGACATCCGATACACTCACTTGATAAAACGGGTTTAAAACATGGGAATCAACAAAAGAAATGCAAGTTAGGCTGCTGGATTCAAGTTTCCAAATCAGGTAAGGACAAAAATAAGCTGAACGTATGCAATAAAACAGACCTGGTAAAAAAGAAGAAAAGCTTAATAAACATGACTGCAGGGAGAGTATAATACCTCTAAGCAAGTACCAATATCAAATCCACATAACCGAGAATCAAAATCCGTGATAGAACCATCATAAAGAGCAGCACATTTGATGTTTGTATCAGACTTCAAGCTTAATTTTGAATGAAGTATCTGCAGGAATTCACAATACATTACACAGCTGAGCAATTGTCAGAACGAAAATAACATGTGGATAATAAACTCTCAAATAAACCCATACGATAGTGCATACAGATGAAAGACGTTATTTCCTATTATGTGTTACCGGCAACAACATGAAGAGAGCTTGGTATCAAATTGACAAAATCATAAAACTCGCGATCAGCAATGCAAAAGGCAACTGCTTAACATTATGTAACACAAATTCACTAGCAATGCATGATTAATCATTCCACACGCTGACATAATTAAGTTTTCTACACAAAATGCAGTTCTCCAGTATTGGTTATCCCCAGAGGATCTTTTAGATGTCAAAGAACACCATATGATATGCATATTTAAACTTGTCAACCTATAAGTAATCATGAGAGACAGCCAAGGACGGCCTGTTGTTCACAAGACAAGCAATAAATAGAACTCTTGACCTATTAAATGATGGAAGGATCCTTCACGAATATGCTATTAAGTAGAGCACAATCAAAACAACAATGACGTTTAAAAGACTTGTAATATTTTCCAAACAACAGCCAGTTAAGGTTCAGACTTGACCTTGGCAGCACGGCTAAGACCCTTTTGAGATAGGTCAACCCCAACAATTTTTTCCAGAGAAGTTTCGTAATCCAATAAAGACTCCAGTAAACTTCCAGAGCCGCATCCAAAGTCAACCTAGAGAAATGGAGAGATAAGACTGTCACCTTAATTTCTGATATTAATGCTTAGAATAAAAAGTATCATAGATAATACCAAAGTAGCAGCGGAAGATTGTATGATGTGTTTCACAGCATATTCAACCCGTTGCTTTGAAAGTGGTGGGCTGAAAAGAGCTTGCTCCATTCTTTCTTCTGGAGGTTCAGTTATGCGCAACGAAGTCACAGCATATTGCAAGTAGCACTCCTCTGCCAGAACATCAATTTAGAGTTACAATGTTAGGTAGATATCACCACAAACACTTAAAATAAAAAACGTGATGAACTATGAATTTTATTTCAGAGATAATCTACAGGTAACAACATAAAAAAAGTTCTGTTACAAGACTACCAAATTGTAATTTCATTTTCATCGCATTTAACTGTTTATTTGCAAAAGAAGAATGCTGGTGAAGGTCTACAAGATGCAAGTTTTTGTGAAAACGGCAGGGCTAATTAAACCAAAACATTATCCAATAAACTACACCTAAATCCAAAAGGGAACTAATTAACGATACGAAAATTTGATTTCTATTCAGTATTAAGTCCAAGCAGCTTTTTTAAACCAGGAAATACACTAACACAAATCATCCTCAATTCAGTTCTGCACATGGTTCATTGACTCATTTGTCGAGTAAAATGTCTAACCCTGTTTGAACTGGGTAATAACAGAAAGCAAAACTTTAAATCTATATCACTATGGAAATCAACCAAACACCGAGAAGCAATCTACATTTGAACGCAACCTTAATTCATCAAAATCAAGGAAAGGAACAACTTACGTGATGATAACAAATAAAGAACACTTCCAGAATCGATGGCTGCTGCCAAAATAAACTCGAGAGGCGTGGAATCCATAATGATAACAGCAGACTGACCAACTGACATATGTGTTAAAACTGCCTCTAGAGGAGAAATTATCGCACCAGTCCCCACCTCAAACTCAAACTCCTCATTACTTTCAAGAAGTTCTTTCATGTGTCCACTTAGTGTTACCAAAGTCACAGAATAGCTTATACACAGCAACGTACCATTAGATGGGCAGACACCAGACTCTAAACCTTCTATGTTAAAGAAGTAAATGCCTTGACCAGAAAAAGTACATGGCATATCACTAAATTTGGATTCCAGTAGTTTGGCTTTTGGAGTCCCACCACGCTGAACATTACTAGATGGGCACAGCACAAGTTCTTTAAAAAACAAATCAGGATTGAATTTGATGTTCAGGACATCAGCAGAGAAGTTTAGCTTCTCAAAATGCATGCCACGGTCCTTAAGGTAACCATTTAACCATGAGAGAACTTTCAAAGAAGCATTGTGGATACAATCAGTCTGCTTCTTATAAATCTCTTTAGGTGAACACTCTACAATCAGACCCCCAGACTTGGAATATATTTTTATTTCACATCTAAATGAGATTTCCGATCCCTCTGATTCGCAGTCACCAGCACCAGTGCTTCTTCCATTTGCATATTTCGTCTCACATTCAGCCATCTCTGTGACCTTCAACTTTTTCTGTGAAGTTGATGACTCAGACGATGCCTTTATAGGCATGTCTATAGCAGAAAAGACAGGTTCAGACAGCCGGTGCTGTCGGCAGAATGAACACAGAATTTCCTTTGGGAAAGTACCCCTCCAATTTGATTTTGTGGTGAATGCTGAGGGCAAATCTGCTGCAAGAATTGCTTCTCTAGACAACTTGTAGATTCCACTAGGTATCTTGCTTATAAGCATCCTGCATAGATGCATCTAATTGCAATTAAATTACTGAGAGCTGCAAGGTAATCATAATGACATATATGACATAGACATAGAAGGGTGCATACATGCCACAAAGATAAAATCAAAGACTAAAGCAAAAAATCAAACAATCAATTGAATCCAACATATGTTTAGATTTGAATCTACAACATTCTAACTCTAAGCTTGCATGCCATCAAATCCTTTCAGAAATGGGAGAACTTGACATGGAAACTAAAGTACCCTCCATGGCTTTGAACTTCAAAAATACACGAAAGAGCACATTTAGATAATGCTAAGGATCAAAATAGCGTTGACCTTCCATAAAACTCTTTCACTAATTAGAACTTACCAGTGCTTCATGTAACAGGTATTGAACAAAAAGTTATTAAATTCTATACACCAGACAAAAATATAATTAAATAAAGATATCTGGCACAAAGTTTGCATTGAAAAAATGAAAACTTGAAGGAATGAAGACACAAATTAAACAATTATGGACAACCCAGGAAAATAGTGAATTTAACAAGAAATTTCCAAAAGAACATTCTAATATGTATCACCAAAATCTTATGCTTCAGTGAGATTTTTAAACACAGGTTAGCAGTCAGAAGAGACCTGTGACATGACTGTAGGGATACATCTTCATGGAAAAGATCTTTTGACCTCCACGTGTAACCAATGGATGCCATAATTGCATCTCCATCTATATTCTGGCCACAGAAGTAACTTGCCCTTGCATTCAGAGATCTTTCGGAACAAACTTTACCATTTATGGAGTCTGACGACAAATCCATCACAAGTGACTCAGGAGCAGCATAGTATAATCTTGTATCAGAAGAAGCTTTACCAATAGTCCTGTTCAAGAAAAAGTACAAACTAATCCTAAGAAACAGTACAAATACTTTATATTTGCAATGAGTTACTTCATATAAAGAGTATATTTTCATACTTCTCTATCACATACCTTGAGAGCAAAACATTGCTGGCATCCGTCACACCAAGTTTGTGTGCAATAACATCCAGGTAATATCCAGTTGATGAGACATTAAGAGCCACTGACTGAATAGCCAAATCCAATGAAGCTGGAATATATATTGCTTCAACCAGAATATTTTCTTGGGATTCAGATTGTTGGATATCAGACATATCTAAGATCTCAGGGGGGTATGGATTTTGTTTTCGAATTGAAAGCTTTCCCTGAGGGGTAACAACAGATGCAGATAATCGTGTAGCAGCCCTCATGATAAATGGCAAGGCCAGTGCAGGATTTGACTCCACCATGGGGTTTAGTGATTTGCAGAGATTACTTGATTTTGTATCACAGGCAGCAATGACAGAAGAAGGTACTAAACCATAAAGATCACCACCTCTCAGCAAAGCAGCTCTAAGGTGACCACTCAATGGATGAAGGGATAGAAGGAACTTTGTACAGGAAAAATAAAGCATGATAAATTAAAATGGCAGATTTTACTCCAACATAAATACAATCATGCCATCATGCAAAACTAGATGCAACAAACTTGGAGATATATGTATATATAATATAAACAGTTACAAGAAAACTAAATGAAAATAAATATAGGCCCTAAATAGTTGCACTTTAGTGACAGCGGAGTGAATTTACGGATCAAATGAACCATCTTAAGGGCTTATAAGTAGCTGGGAATAAAAAAGAGAACAAAAAATCATAGCCTGTAACTCATGAATTTACTCAACAGAACAGCAGCGAAACTTCAATCAATAATTTCTTTTTTGAAATGATTCAGAAAGTTTCCCTTTTCTTAAATAGACCTCAATCATTTGAGAAGATGCCTAAAAATAAGATGTATAGAAGACAGAAATCAGTGATATCTAAAGACTGCTAGGAAGTAGGGACCCTCTTAAAAATGAATAAATATAAAAAGCAACAAAGCTTTTAACTTAGGATTATATGATATTATAGAGATATAAACATTGTACTTCCTTTTAATAAATTGTTAATAAAAATATCCTTTCACTAAAAGAATAATAATAATAAAGCTTTATTTTCCATGAAGACCTGCTTTTCTCAGGCATTATTTCTTTTATTGGAGGATGTCTAGTTCACTTCCCATTGCAGTTGCAGTTCCACTCTTATTTTCACTACAATGTCACATCAACATATGCATGCATACACAGAGAGAGGAGCAGTTCATAGATCATTTCAGTATAAACTACCAACCTCATCTGAAAAAAGAAATGCAATACGTTCAACTAGAGCATCTGAGGGATCCTGTTCAGATGAATTATCCACCCCAGTATGATGGCCAAGCTGAAGGGAAAAAAAGACATCAGCAACAGGAGAGAAAGAGAAAACAAAATATTCAGCACATAGTAAAAATAATAGAGTGTTTACAAAACCAAGCCAAAAACAGTAAACAAATTAATCTCACTCTAAAGGTTACAAAATAACAGCCACTAAATCAGACGTTTTAGCCAACATTCCTTAAACATTAGAAATTCCCCAAAGAGAAACTTAACATTGTCAGAAATTTTGAAACTGGTTTGTTACAAAACTAATTATAATCCACCCTCCCTACGATGACAAATAAGTTCATCCAGGAGAAAGAAAGTTCAACAATAATAGCATTACAGAGAGAAAAATCAATTCACCCCCAACGCCAACAAGAGTCAAACTGAAGCTACTAAGGACTGGTTAAGACTTGGTAGAAGAGGACAACATGAATGGCTCCCATTTTTGTTTTGAACGAGAATGGCTTCCATTTGGATCACAGAAAGTATACCAAGTGCCAAATTCGGACTTGATAAATCTCATTCCACAAAACATAGATTTGCTGATTATTCAGTAAAAGAGAGTATATTTTCAGACAGCATATCAAAACACAAGTCATGGTGAGACATTTATGCATTAGAAAAAACTTTTCTCTTTAGCAAATTAGAATGATAAGACTTAGGATATTCAGTTTTACAGGTAAAACCAAAATAACATATAGCACAGGTATAACTACGTAGAATAACTTATAAGAGGCATATAATAAAAGAAAATACCTACAACAGATAACTGAAGATAGTTGAGTGACTACATGAAATGTTGATGTTTTTAAGCAATAGATACAATAAAGAGCTCGAGAATAAAAAGAATTATGCATACATCTAATGTGTTGTAATGAACTAGCTAATAGCACAAGAAAGCCATGTCAGACCTTTTCTAAAGCCATCTCAGCAGCAGATTGCTCAGCTTCCTTCTTCTTTCTACAGGTGTTTGACACAACAGAAAATTCAGGAAGTTCTAATTTGCAGCGATATAGGGAGGGGCCTTTCTGTGAGATTGCCAAACCCGGACATCCATTCTGAGAAAACTCTTGTACTTCCTCTACTTTGTAACATGCCTTGCTACCGAACTTTTGGTTGATAATAGCCTTAGGTGTAAGAGCAGTCTTTCTGACCGAGACAGTTGGGGGTCCTCCATTTTCCATGCCAGAAGCTCTAGCAATTCTTTTAGTGCATAAAATTTAGCAAATTGCTAGTCTACCTCCTGTATACACCTAAAACATAAAGAAAAATCCATAAGGACACCAATATGGTTTAAGAAATTTGACAGAAATTAAGCCAAGTTACCCACATGCATGATTCAGTAAGAGGGAACATTAATCTTTCAGAACCTCAAATTAATGAGAAGGGTACAACAGAATATATGTTCTCTCTCAATCGACACTAACTTCACAAGGAAAACTAAACAAACAAACCCACAACCACAAGGGGAAAACTCTACATCAATACCCTTTCCGAGCCAGTATGAGTCCATGTGTACATGTCATGATTAAAACGAATTAGAACCAATAAAAGGTAGCGTCTTGTGGAGATTAAGGGTGTGATTTTCAGCATAAAAAGGGAATCTTGGAAGAACATAAAAAGCGTGCAGCCATAATGTTTCTTTCTTTTACCATTCGTTATCAATGAAACAAATAATTTGCTAAGAACACCCACATGGGAATTTCAAAGGATTATAGCAAGAGCTCAAGGAGGAAGAGGGATTGAAGGGTACCTGAGCTAGGCAATGGGGGAATCAGGAATTACTCGCGCCAGTGTGCTTTGGAGTGAGGAGAAGTGGGTGTCTTTTGGGTTTTGCTTTGGTATGGAGTGTGGAGTGCGTGAGAATTATTTATAGTAAAAACGAAAAACAAACAACACATTTCCCAAAATGTATTTATTAATCCTTAACCGTTAAACATATTCAATGTAGTCTCTAATGTTTTATCACGGTGTTCAAATTAGTTCTTTCATCAATATGCTCCCGTTAATTTTATTTTTTAACTATTTTTTTAACAAATGAAATTTAAATAAATAAAACAAATAGTGAACAATAAAAAAAATTATAAAATAAAATAGGAAATTTATGGCGCTATTTTTTTTAGTGCTTGGAAATTTAAGGCGCCAAAAAATAGAAATTTCTGCGCCAAATAATATTAATAAAAAGTAGTAAAAGACATACAATAAATATTTAAAAGACATACGTAGTACTACTTTATCTCTTTCTAGTTTCAAAAATCAATAGTACTATTTTGTTATTATAATCAAAGCATTATGAATGTAATATTATTTCTTATTTGTATACATAGTACTGTATTTTTATGTAAATATAAAAGTTAAACTATGTTTCATCTCTAAGTATGGACATCATTTTTTTAAAATAAATACATAAATATATTATATATAAACAATATCATGAAGAAAAAAAAATCCCAAAAAAAAAGAAACACATAACTTTTATTTAGATTATTTTTTTATGAGTAGAGTTACATTTAGATTAGAATTTAGACATTAAAGAACTACCTGTATAGATATTACTAGAAAGAGTTAAAATTAAATGTATGGTTTTTTTTTAAAAGCTTCCAATAAAAAAGTTAAATAAGACAGTAACAATATGAAGGAAGAAATAAAATTCTAACGGATCGAGTATGTATTTGGATTCTGGTCATTGGTGTATATTAATCTTGATTTATATTATTATTGTTATTTAATTATCTAATTCACTAGTATGATTCAAATATAAAATAAGCAATTAAATGTAGGACTCATCTAGTTGGTGATAAAGGTATATATCCATTTATAAAAAAATAATAATAAGTGGTTCAACAATAATGTTGTAAAAAAAAAACCATTATAATAAAAACTGAGTACGCAAAAATAACTACCAAAACTCTAATTTTAGGTTTATAAATATCATATCGCATCGAGTCAACCCAACGTTCAAACAGACCCCGACCTTTGTATACTCTTAGATTTATCATGTTAGGCTTGTGTATGTCTCTTAATAATTTATTGTATGTCTTTTACTATGTTTTATTAATATTATTTGGCGCACAAATTTTTATTTTTTGGCGCCATAAATTTCCAAGAATAAAAAAATAGCGCCATATATTTTCTATTTTATTTTATAATTTTTTGTATTTTTTAGTATTTGTTTTATTTATTTTAATTTCATTTGTTAAAAAAATATTTAAAAATATAACTAACGGAGTTAGTCAGTATATTGACGGAAGGACTAATTTGAACATCGTGATAAAATATTAGGGACCACATCGAATATATTTTAACATTAAGGACTAATAAAAATATTTTGACAAATGTTAAGGACCACCTGGTGTATTAATCCCAACATAGGGACAAGAAGGAACAAAACAAAACTAATTTAGTAACAAAAAAGAGCATTGTTTCGAACACAACTGGTACATTCCAAAACAACCCGTACTCAGACATTTTTACCCTTGGTCATGAACCTCCTTTTGGTTTTTTATTCACTCAACTCTTTTATTTTTCGATTTGAAGCGCGAAAGATAGGGAAAAAAAAGTTGCTCACTCGAAACAAATTATGAAATGTTGTGTTGTAACCAATTATATTGAAAATAAGTAATATTTAGAATCGCAGATATATTATAAATATGTATATATTTATATATATAAGACTAAATTATAAAATATAAGATTAAATTATAAACCAACTCAAAAGAATAGCCCTTTCTTTTATTGTATGTTGAAAGAAAAAAAAAGATTTACCTAAAGTAAAATCAATATTACTAAAAAAGGGAGCAATATCGGTAATAGATCGCTTCTTCCAAAGTGCTTTTTTTATGGGTTATGTCGATTTTTACGTTATTTCGTATGGTACAATTACTTTTTGTGTGGTATTGTTTTCTCACGAGAGATAATTAAAAGAATTTCTAATTAAAGGCTTGCTACTTATCCCTACAAACCCCGGTTCGAACAGGAGAAGTGCTCCATCCTTCAAAGAGAGATGTCCTGAACCGCTAAACTGTGAAAGGAACAATAGAAGCTTAAAAAAGGAAGGGCTTCTGGAAAGGAAGAAGAACAATTTCAACTTGGCATAGGGCCTGTTTGGGACAATTTTTTAGCAAATTCTGCTTTCTCTATAATCTTATTTGAGGGCAAAATCGCTTTTGAAGATTCTACCAGAAGCAATTTTGACCATTAGATCAGTTATGGCAGAAAGCAGAATCTGAATCTCAAATAGACCCATAGAAGTTTTGACCAAAGAAATTGAAAAAGAAACTCCGTTAGGAATGTAATTTGGTTCTACTTTTATTTTTAGTTTTTAGTTTTACTTTTTCCTAATACACGCAATTAGCGTGATACTTATGAATTTATCTCATTTATTTGTCTCGTATATCTCGATTTAGTCAAGACACAAAACTTAGGATTTGGCTCCTCTATTTTTTCCTTAAACATGACTAGTCATATTCAAGAAATCTGAGCCATTCAAAACAAATGAATGGATGAGATTAAAAGTTAAACAATGAAATTTTGCTGACGTGGCTAACGGTGGACTTACAAACCACCGTTAACTTATATTTTTGTTAAAAAAAATTTTTTTTACCAAAAGAAGCAAGGAAACGAGAGAGCAAAGAACAAAGAACAGAAAGAAGAACCCTAATTGAGTGAAGAACGATTTTCAGAGAACGAATATGGATGATTCACGGTGAGATGGCCCTTTCCTTTTACTCACTGGTATATTGCTTGATTTTGCTATTTGTAATTGTTTTCTTAATCTGGATATTATCTTCAGTGCTATGGACATATCAGTCGTGCAAATTAACCTACTGTAACAATGGGGAAACGGGGACAAGCCTTTGCTCTGCTACTAAGTGATACGATCCTAGGTGCGTAGTAACACGTGATTCTGATCTAGTTCGAGATTGGATTTCTTGCGGAAAATAGATAAACTTAACAAGTACGAGCTTAAGCTTACTAACAACTCATGTTAGCACTCTTAATCGATTTCAAGTGAGGTTTTTGGATAAAATTCTAAGCCTATATTCAACTCGTGAATACACTCCTAAGGGAAACGACACAATAGGTTGAACTTTCGGGTTTTACTTGCAACTGACTCGAGCGTTCGGACTCAAGGAAGAACAAGGTTCATGAAGAACAATAGAGAAACATCTCTGCAAAATACATAAGTCTTAATTTTAATCAAAATAACTGAACCCTTACACAAGTAGCCAAGCGCTCTTTAAATAGCGCATAAAATAGTACTAGTCTAACTCTAAGTAGACTTCCTCTAATCCTACTCGTGAAATATCTGAATTAACTTAAACAATAATTACTTAAATGTCTTAGGAAGATTCTAGAATAAGAAAAACATCAAACGCACGAACAAAATGAAATTTGGTGCGTTGGTCCAAATCGCATGGCAGCTTTGGCGCAATCCATGTGCGGCTAGGATTGTAGTCACACCAACTTCTGATTCTCATGTCCAAATACAATGAAACTTTTCCATAACTCACTATACTTCCCAATGGATAAAATAAATAAAAAAGAACTTGATTCGGATGCCATATGAGCAAAATGGCCCGAGTCACCATTGCTTGATGCTCAAGGCGCGACCATCAACAATGTGACTAGCCTCGGCTCTTTCTCTCGCAAGACAGCTTCCTCGATGAGGCTTTCACGCTTCAGGTCCTTGAACAACAATGAAGATAACCTCACTTGAATCTCCTTGCCTTTCGCATACGTCATTGGTCCAAGAGGTGGCAATGGCACGGCTAGTGCGTGCGCCCGCGCCTGTGGCAAATTAGGGTTTGCGCTCGTGCTCGCATCAGGGGGGCGTGAGCAAAAAGAGAGAAAGAGAGAGAGGAAAGAGAGAGAAGGATTTTCGCATGAACAAGAGTAGCTATGAGAGATTTATCACTGCGACTTCGTTTACCTTCGGATCGAGCTAAAAATTGGACAGTAGTTTCGCAACTTCTGGTTCGTCATTCATACCAGTTGGATCAGTGAGAAGTTGACTAAAGTGGAAGAAATGGAGCCCCGACTGCAGACGCGAAAATCTAGTTTTGAATCTCTATTCTTAGGTTTCTTGATTTATTGTTTGCCCAGTTGTTTGAGCATGATCTATGCTACACCTTGAGACTCTCTTGTACTCTTTTTTTTTTTTATCATAGTGGAGCTTGATTGACTGGCTTGTGCCCGTGGTTTTTACTTCTCACATCGAGAAGGTTTTCCACGTTAAAATCCTTGTGTCCCTTTGTGTTTGTGATATATCTACTGCTGCATCACTTGTTATTGCTCCTAACTGACTCAAGCAAGTTGGGAAATTGAAATATTATCCACTGCGTGTGTCGAATTTCCCGTCAGAGTGGTAGCGGAGCTCAAGGTTTGAGGCTATTTAACTTGCTTGAATGATGGAG
>NBIL01047654.1:0-15874 GCA_002752925.1 Viola pubescens var. scabriuscula | reverse complement strand
TGAAGAAATTAGTTGTTTAAAGCACTTCACCGTTCTTTTAAAAAACTTACGCAATATGAACATGATTAATCATAGCCTAATAATTTAAAATTTGATGTAATTACAGACTAAAAATTAATTGATTAATTAAATTAATTGATTTGGATTTTGGTGAATCAAAGTTGAGGAATAGACGTTAGACAATCTACCTAACTATCCCCACGTGTAACTAATAAAACAAAGACTCCCAACAGCAGACCATGTGAACACTACCAAAGCAACCAAAACTCTTCCCCAAAACTTGAGGCGCACCCATGTTATGTTTATTTATTTTATTTATTCAACATTTATCTACTTTATAAATATATTTAAATTAAATATGCACGTACAAAGCAAGAGATCGACAAAGTCCATTGTTCAAAAATGAAATCGAATTGTTTCTATATTTATCTTTTTCGCTTTCTTAAACCGACCAAATATTCAAGTGATACTTCACGTTTCATTCATTAATTTACAAAATAAAATCTAAGTTGCAGAAATATTCTCCTTTGTATGAATTGAGTTTTATGAAGATGATCTTAGGAAAATGGGAAGCATGATCTTCGTAGCACACTGCTTGTGCCTACTGCTCTCTAATAGATCTCTTTCAGTTTTTTCGACAAATCTACGTTTAATTGATTAGTACACGCTGTTTTTATATAGGCCATAAATTTGATTAATAAAACTAATTTTAAAACAATAAATAAATAAATAAAACTATACCGACAAAACAAAATGCCAAGTAAGTCATCAATATTCAACTTTTCCCGCATCAATAGAAATATCAAACTCTAAGCGGGGAAACTTGCTGGTAGGATTGCTACAATGCATTAGATGGGAACTCTTGGCCTTTCTTTCTTCACCTTTTTTGTCTTTCTTTTCCTTACTCACCTTTCTCATCCTTTATCCTTATGATTTTTCTATATTGGTTTTAAAAATTTGTAAATCTTGTCTAATTAATCATCCAAACCATCCTTCGTGCTCAACTTCTGAAATGCTACTATATTTAATTTTTATTTCAAATTTACACAAATTTTAATTAGTCAACAATAGGAAAGAAAAGAAGTGTGTAAAATACGGTCCATATTATATTTAAAAGTTTGCATAAGTAACTACTTTGTTTTTCAAAAAATGACTCTAAATTAATTTTTTATATAATTAAAATAATAATTGATTATTATTTTCAATGTGTTTCTAATTAATTACTCTCAATCGTTTTATTAACTACATTCAATTAACACTAATTTTGATTTCCCAATATATTATAAATAATAAAAATAATATTTTTTTAAAGAAAAAAAAGTGATCAGAACGCAATTTTTAAAAAAAGGGAAGAGTATTATAAGTGCGTGGGTGGTTCAGCGTAATAAAGTGACGGAGTTAGCGCGTTGCGACTGGTGTGTATAGTGTTCGACGACATAGACATTTAAAGCTGGTGCACGAGTGTGTGGGGACAAACCCCTCAATCAATTGTACCATCCGACATTCTAAGCTGTGACTGCGCCGCGCACGTGCGGCTGATTGGACCAAACCCAATCCAACTCAATTGTTGGGATCTCATGAATTATCATATCTAGTCTCTCTTTCTTATGTTGTACTGTAGTAGACTAGATATCGATATTTGTTCAACCTCCATTTAGGTTTCTTTGTTATGAGTCATGACCCAAGAAAAAACAAAACCTCTTTTGAAGCCGTCGCAGTTTAATCCAATCAACGACACCCAACCAGATCCATTCTGCAGTGGGTGTCAAGTTTATTTAACAAGTACTTCATCCGTTCCACAAAAGTAATCGTTTGAAGCCTTCTTTTCAGCTCAAAATACGAGAATTCTTGAAAATATACATTACCCACAAATGAAATCTAAGAATATCTATTTCAGAAAAAATAACATTTTTCTAATATGTCGGGGTAGTAGCTAACTTTCCTCTCTACCTAGCTAGTAAATTAGTGTAAAAAATACACCCGTTCGTGTAACGTTTCATTCATGTGGTAATGTGGTGTACTTAGTTCTTTCATGGTTGTTAATATGGCGCTATTAATAATTGTAAAATTTGAACGTGCATCAACATATTAATTATCATCTTACTTTATAAAAACTTATACCACAACAATATTGAGAAGTATAACACATAATTATCCCAACAGCATGTTAATGAAAGGAAGTGGAGAATCGACACAGATGAATGGAAAACACTTCAAACAACATTATAGAAAGTGCTAAAACAAAAACAATAACGTTTGTACACCACAATAAACATCCAAAGCACCAACTGCTTGACAATAAAACCGTTACCATTGTGTTATATGATTCCAATCTTCACTAAACAACTCTGTAATCATATGGTTCGCAGCTAACTTTGCAAAACGAATGGCAAAAAAAGGCTTCAGCAACTCCAGACCAGACAAAACAGGAGGGTGGTAATTTAACTAACTGCATTCTCTTCAAAAAATATGAAAAACAAACTCGAATCCCATCAAAACAAATGACTCCTCGTGATATGAAGCTAAGCAGAAATCTGTTACATAATCCTCGCTCTTTATTCTGAAAATTTGGCTACGGCCGTATGCAACAAATACAATACAGGCAACTTAAACAATGGTCAAACCTAAGATTGTAACTGCTGGATAAAAGAAACTGTAGAAAACCTATAAGGCTTGTGAGAAACACTACTTATACCACAACATTCAAGGGAATGGATTCCCAACTTTCATTGGAAATAATGACTATTGCCTGCCATACCTTTGTGCTGATTGATGGTGCTGCTGCCTACTTGCTCCGCCCTGGGTCGGTCTCCTATTTGGAGCACTAGTTGGAGGTGGCACTGGTCTCCTATTTGCTCCAGCAGGAGGAGGCACTGGAGGCCCCGCACTTGCTCCATGTGGAGGGGCAAGAGGCCTCCTATTTGATCTTGCTTCTATGGCTGAATACCGGTTGTTACCCCAATGTTGCTGGTGGCCATTCTGGTTGGCAGGAGGGGTAAACCTACCACCACCCCAGTTTTGATGGCCACCAGCTCTAGGTGGTTGGTAGCTCTGTTGACCACCATAACCACCTTGATATGGATGGGCATTAGCCACAGACGATGTCTGTACCAAAGGCCCTTGTATGTATCCCGCTCCAACAATAGGAACAAATTCTGGTTGAACATATGCATGCCTCGAGTGTGGCCCACCTGAAGGGTTATCTCCTTCATATTGAGAATGAGACCTAACGTAAGGTCGGTGGGCACCTGATGAAGGATGGGATTGACCGTATATATGGCCATTGTGTCTGGGTAAATTGGGATTTAAAGATCTGTGGAAACCTCCATCAGAATGATCCATTCTAGGTCGTCCCATTCCATAGTTTCTCTGCTCATGCAAATTCATATGGGAGAGCGCTTGGGCAGGGGGAGCCCCAGAATAAGGTGGTTGTGGACCATGGCGATGATTTCCATACCCATTATGATCAACCTTTGTCTGTAAACTATTAACAACAAGTCTATGTGATGCGTCCCCAAGATGTCGGCCTGAGACTGATCCATTTGGGTTTCTCCTGAAAGGTAAGCCCCAAAACAACAATTATATGTCAGCACAAACACACGGGGAAAGCCCAAGAATTAACAGACTTCAATTATATACTGATATTTCAAAATCAAATGCACAGAGCATTAGCTAGATTATACCTATCATTTTCCCATGGTCTCCTTCCACTGTCTTCATGCCACAAAACTGGTTCAGGTTTCATATCTCCAATACTGACGATCTACGAAAAGAAACAGGAAATGAATTGCTATGGTACCCACAAAACTCATCAGATGCCATCCTAAAGCATTGGGGAGGCAATTTTAGGCTTAGCATTATAAGACATACCTTCTTAGGCAATATTACCCCTGCAGGAGGTCGAGTTATATGTTTGTGGGGATCAGGAAGACGGTATATGGCACATCTGGGAAAAGAAAAATGGAACAATTAATTTACAGCAAGACTTGCACATCATTCCTTGCAAGTGATTGAATAGAGAACTATATCAACTCTCGTAGGCTTACATGACTTCATTGTCCAATATGTCTTCCATGCCTGCAACTGGTGACCTGAATATTGGAGGATGAGTATCTCCAACGCAAGGAGATATATAACCATTCATTCCATCACTGCAGGAATCCCCAAATAAGATCAGAAAATAATTCCAGAAGATTACAATGCTAACATGACCGCAAAATTAAGTACATGGAAGACTAGAGTCATTGTAGTGCTGAGATCATATAATGATAACAACGCAAAATTTAAGAACAAGATTAACGCATCATATTTCAATTGCAAATATAGGATTGCCAAAGAAAATGCAGCGATTTCCCTACAAATGAACAATTTGAGCGCATCTGGAGAAAGAAATTCAAGAGGACATACTCAGTTATTATAACCAAAATGGACATCAGACTGCTCGAATCTCGAGTCAATGGTTCAAACCGATTTGACTATTGGGTCAATAGAACATAGAAATGCTTTATAACTTAAAAATAGAAGAAAAAAATAACATACTGTGCCAAACTGGCTAAACCCTTTTCTGATCTAGAACACCAAATCTGGTTCGGTTTTAATAACTATGGGCATAAGATGTAAGGTTCAAAAATAAGCATCATGTTTTCAACACCAACTAATTCAATTCCACTGCAAAGAAAGCGGTCTTAGGAACTGGAGGAACAGATCTAAACAAGATAGGAAATCCAATTTGTGTAATCGAGAAGATAGGTTTGACATGAACAAATTCAGAGTTGAAACCACTTTCTTTTGTCTGGTAAGGGACCTAATTCCCCAATCTAGCAATTAGCAATGCAAACTTTACAAGGGCATATCTCCACAGCATCCACCCAAAAGAAAAAGTTTTACAAGCGAAAGAAAACACAACATTTAAAAAATAAATAGTGTAATGATCAAAGCGGCCTCTAGGAACCAAGAGAGGAGGATTGAATATTGACGGTGATCAGGAATCCATCTTTCTATGGACATCCATGTCTAGACGGCATTCAATCAAGCAAGTTTCCAAACCAAACAATTTCCTACTTTGCACTATTAGCAACTGGCAACCAGACTCTAGATAGCTTGTCTACCCCCTTATCTTCCAACCAATTAAACTTGCAACTATTCACTATGCTCAGACTCTTTTCAAACTAATTTATCATATGGCCATACAATCCATAATGGAAGGTTAAACTAGCATCAATGCTAAACAACTTCAGTTTAAATGTAAAAGACAAATGTTCAGAACCAAAAGAAATACTGAACAACTTGCCGAAGAACTCATGACCACCTGAAACTTAACATCTCATAAAAACAACCACAATTTCCAAAACTCAAGAAATATATGCATTCAAAATGTTAGAAACAAACCTCAACTCAGGATTAATGCATTCCTTGAAATCAACTCTTTCTTTCTCCGTCAATTGCTTACAGTGATTATCAAGTAAATAGATAGTCTCAGAGAGAGAGTGAGACGATAACACAAAAAGCATGTCAAACATCTGACTGTTTCTCCTTGCTTCCTCCTCCTACAGAACAGAGCAACATTCAGTTCAAACCATATCAATTAGAGGAGTTCAATGTTACCAAAAAAACAAAGCCATACGCCCTCTTATCCTACAGAGATATATATACACACAAATGGAAATTTTGATAACAGAAACAAGGATTTCATATTCCCAAGCTGAGATGAGTTAAAAACCATACCGTTAATGTATGCTCAATTTTCTTCACCTCATCAAGAAGACGAGCTTCATCGATGAACGGCAACTTGGCAATACCCTATGGGAAGAAAAACAACAGAAAATATCAATAACATCCACTGTGACTCGAAAATAACACATTTCCTTGCCTGCAAAGCTAAATGCACTCAGCCAAAGAGATAAACCTGCCAAGAGAAGCGTTTTCCATTCATATCCACTTCAAAATCTGATGCATTAAACAAAAATATTAGAACAAACAAATAATGCAAAATTACAATAAATGATGCTTGCATGTTGACTGAAAAGCATACCATTTGGGTAAAAATCGATAATAGGTGAATTGGGATCAGTCATCAACTCTCTGTACTGCGCAGGGAGAGCATGTGAACTGCACAAAAATTGTTGTTAGCTTCTGAATTGGAAAACATTTTCTACCGTATAACTTTAACCCTTCAAACCATAAAGTACAATGATGCTATTTTGATAATAAAAAAATAATTCAACCTCTTCCTGAAATTAAATTAGATACTCTCACTAAATTTTAGGATATTTTGGAAGTGTTCAAACTTATGTACCTTTCAAATTAGGATACTTAAAGGGACTCAAATTTATGTACCATCCAGGCCACTTCTTTTCATTATTTTTATTTACCTTTTATAGTTGATCCTCTATTGTTTTTCTATAACTCATGAACTTTTAATCACTTTTTTGCATAATATCAACTTTAAGTTCATAATATTACATAAAAAGCTCCAAATCTAAAAGACAAGAAATTGACAAGGTCATATAACTTGGGCTGTAAACTGAAAACAGAATTGATACTAGAGTAAAATTGAAAAATGAAGCAAAAAGCAATGGTGTATGCGATATATAACAAGAGTGAATAGGTAGGCACCTTGCAGCAGGAAAAACTCCCAAAAGCTGATTGAATGGTTTAAATGGAGTACCCAGTTCAAAAATGATATCCATCTGACCAAGATCTTTAAGATCAGAAGCAAAGGGAGCATAGTGATATGGGTAAAACCTGAAAAATTAGAATATTTGTAAAACTTCAACTCGCCCTAAGTCAAAAATGGATATAAATGTCGCGAAAAAAAGAACTTGAAGCTAGCACGAAGAAAATACTCGACTTCAAGTGTTCAAATCAGGAGTATATTAGTATTGCACTATAACATAATTTTAGACAGCTATAACCCTCAGCAAACCATCTTCGTAGAATTTTAAAATGTCCCTTGACTTGGGCCATTAGAAAGTTCGCAAAGATTGGATGGTGGAGAAGGAGATAGCACCAATAACCAAGACCATATAATTAAAACATACCACTGCCAAGAACAAACTCCTTCATAGTAGTAATGCATAACCCAACATAGACCCTCTGTGTACTTCAAAACCTACTCAATTAAGGAGCAAATGAATAACATAAGGCAATGTCATGTCAAAACATGAAAAACCTAGCAAATCCAAATGAATTTTATCACTCAAAATATTGAACTTACAACATCTCTCCGTATACTTTCAAGTTCCTCAGGAGTTTTTGCTGAGAACTTCTCTTCATAATACCTTTCTTTCCATCCAGGCTCCCCCAACCTAACCTGAAAAAGAACAAAGACAAACATCCAAATCTAAAATATTGGAAAAATAGGTAAGTGTAAAAAACTCATTTACAAACTGATACCATATTAGAAGGTAAACTGATAAGGTGACAAGCTAGCACCAAAAATAGATCAATCTAAGCCCATCAGATTGTCTTACCTTTTTATGAACTCAAATTTAAAGCGCAGAACTCATTAACTCCAAAAACCACCAAGCCTTTTTACCAAATTAAAAGAAAACTTTCATTTTTTCAGTCAAATGTATGTTCTCAATAGATGCGAATATACAAAAGATTCTAACAAACCAAAATTTAACAAACAAAATAATCAGATATGAAACTCTAACCTTATCTTCCTCTTTATCTTTTGAGTTGAAAACATCATTCTTTTCGCGAAGCATTCCTTTAAGCTTATTTTTTAATTCTTCTGCATTATCACATGCCTGAAAATAATGGTGCAAGCAACAACAACCTGTAAGCATTCATTAAAAATAAAACAATAAAAAATTGTTTGAATAAAATCGAGAAGGGAATAAAGAAATGCACTCTTAACCCCTTGCCAGCAAGGCTCATACCAAATGAAAGTCTGGGCCATAGAATATGAGTCCTAAGAATGGCTGAAGGAGTCAGAATTACATTTAAGTGCCTCTCCTGAAGCAGTAAAACATACTTCTATTTCCAGACTGCTCTCTGCCTCAACAATGGCAGCACCAACACTAGCTGCTGAAGAGGAACGTGCAACTTTCTTTGGGCGACTAGAGCTCTCAGAATTCTGCTGAAATGGCGATGGTAAAGGAGCTGCAGCAAGACGAGAACCGTGATATCGAGCAACAGGCACTAATGCCTCAGGCTGAACTTGAGGCCCCAAATCATCTCCTCTTCTCACTTGCGCCTTTTCACGCTTGACTCTTTCTGCCTGCCGCTGCATAGTATGAAGAAAACAAATTATCCATCAATCCTTAAAAACTAATAATCAACTCCCTTAACCAAGCATTTCAGATGGGAATCCTCATGTTGATCAGAGATTTTCATAACATCAATGTGGTTCCAGCACTTCTCAACATTTGATGTTTCCAATACAGCAAGCAATTAGATGCAAAATTGCAGTAGACTACTGGGTACTGCATCACAAGCATAAATCTTTAAGCAGTGGTGGTCATAATTTTAATACTGAAATGACAATTTCACCTCTTTGATCACTCAATACTTACATTAGATAGAATTACATATACAGTACACAGTGCACATCCAGAATGCATATGAATAGAACACAGCAAATAAAAACAATTATGTGTCACAGCAACCACAACATATGACTTCTTTGAAGTAGAACTTAATTCACGTTTCACACAAACATAAAAAATACTAGAATGAGAAAGAAAAAGGAGTGAAAGAGCCAGCCATAAACTGAGAAGAAATTAACCTGGTGTAATCGTGCTCTCTTCTGAAATATTTTATCTTCATAAGACCCCACTGCCTGAATAAAAGACTCCACTCTGCTTAAATTTGGCTGAGACAAAGAACAATAGTTTTTTTAATAAAAAACAGAATCAGGACAACTGTTTCGGAAGAAAAACAGAGTTTGGTTAAACAATGCCTATAAGCAATAAACATATTTACACACCTTGTTTGCATCTGTCAAATAGCCACCTAATGACTTAAATTCCTTCTTGTATACTGCCATCAACAGGTTGATTGCACCCTGAAACACAATGTATTTATAACAAGACCCATTACCTTCGGAAAGCATCCAATAATCAATTTACAAAAATAACAGCAACCAAGAAAGCAGGCAACCCAGATAACTAAATAAATAGGAAAAAGTGCCATGCAGTTTGTTGTGTACCACTTACCTGCGTTAACAAGGATTTTAGCACATAACCTAATAGTAACTGCATAAAACTTAACCACTAGAACAACCCAACCAATGAACTGGTATAGCCATCTCAAACATAGAGTCAAAGTGTTCATACCTAAGGGTATGAAGACTATAGAATTTTCTGTACGGTGATATCTAGAAGCTATATCAAAAATTGCACTTCAAATCCCTTCTAAAACTTAAAACCAAAGTGTGTTTCAAAGTTATGTATTTAGTGTAGTTCATCAACTTAAAGCTTGAAAAATTATCAAAAAGAAAATTAGGGTGTTTCTAACAAAGTTCAGTAAATAAACCATTTCAGGGATAGTCAATACAAAAAGAGTAAAAATAACAATTAACTACTTAAATCACACCACATGAACTATGTATCTAATCTAGAACATCAGAACTGCTAATCTGCAACACTTTTAGTCTGTTAGTACCAGTACCCATTATCTTTAATCTACACTTCTAACCAAAATATTGTTATGGTAGATTAAATCACCATAGGTGACCATTCATTCCAAAATTCATTACATTCTAAGTAAAGAAGGGTAACAAATTTCAAACCTCACGAATCTCCAGTGTTGGCATGTGTGGAAGAAAATCATTGCCAACAAAGAAACAGATGAATATAAAATCATCCACAATGCGCTCTAGATCAATCTCAAAAGGAACATTAGGAATTTTCATCTCATATTCCAGATACTCTCGGAGAGTCCAAATGTTAAGAAACTGCACCAAGAAGAAAGAAGTAAAAAGGCTAAGGATGCATACTATATCATAATAAATATGGAAGAAATTAACAACTAACATTAAGATCGAACCTACCTGGTAAGGCTTTTTGGCCACCACAGCCTCACCCTTCTCATCAAATTCCCCTGCCTTCCTCTTTGCCTTTCCTTCACAATCTGCTGCTAAATGACCCATCTGGCCGCATATGAAGCATTTGTCTTGTTGTCCAGGAGTGAAAACGACCTGGGTAATACGATTAAGGAGTTGACAAGGCAAGGCAAGGCAAGGCAAGAAATTTAAACAAATTGAAAATCCTTGACACTTGAGTTAAAAACAACCATAGAGCACATTTATTTTGATCATCACAAGCAAACTAAACCAGACAAATCTTCAATGGTATTGTTACATTCAAACTTCAATGATATTGTTACATTCAATATTTAATGATATCGTCACATTCACAATAAGATAACAGCATAATAATTGCAAATCAACTTCATTTTATGGAAAGGGGACATTTCCAATAGTCAAAATACAAACCTCTCGAAGTATTGAGAAATGAACTTCATGGGTAGCCAGAGCCAACATAATTAAATCTGCATCCTATCAACAATAATTGCACAGCAAAACCAAATTAATAGAGCTGGAATGTGCACTCAAAAAAATCAGAAATCCAAATGAGGGAAGAAAACATACCAAACCATACAGGCAATGGCGTGTATTTGGATTGTAACCAGGAAGATTACGTTGAAGCCGAATATAAGACATAACTTTGTGCTCCCCTTCACCGGGAACATTTGCATCAGAGAGGATAACCTTCATAATTATTTCCCCAAAAACAGAAGTGTATGTTAGAAATACATCAGACACATGCCACTGCTCACAATTACACATCAGATGCAACAAAATCGGGGAAAAAATGGCATGAAAAAGTAAAGAAGTGTCCTAGAATGGGTGATACCTTAACTTTTTTCCACCCAGGGTCATAATTTAGCCTCAGGTGGATATAGTATTGCAAGGCAATTGAAAGAACAGCCATAAATTCTGTTCCAGGAGTGATAACATTAGAATCACAAAGCTGCGACTCCCCTTTAGGAGGAAGCTTTCTACCCTCTCTCTCAAACTCCTCTCTTAGCTTTTCTTCCTCAGCCGCCTAAAAAGAAAGATGCAGCAACCATAAGAAGACTCCATTAGCTGTGTCTTAACTGTCTCGTGTGTGAAAGACACGATAACAAAATAAAAACCAAGGCATGCCCACTGAAACCATCATCAGTGTAAAACCTATAGAATCCATGGTAGTGTAGCATTAAACAAACAGGTAATAACAGCATCCTCATGGTTAAATTTTGAGCACTTAATCAAGAGCTGTAGAATCCTTATTTAATCGACCCATGTTACGGGATTGTGCTTGAAATGAGTGTAAAAACAAACATAATGAACTAGAACCAAATATTATATTCTCTGCGTAAATGCAAAAACTAATGATAGTGAAACGTCCATAATGCCTTACCGCTTCTGCAGCATCTTTAGCTGCTCTAAACCTCCTTGACCGTTGCTGATTCATTTTCGCTCTAGGTGCAACACCATCTACAGAAAAAGTCATTCCAGAATACCTCATCACTTTCCAATCAACAACAGGTAACATTTTCATAAAAAAACTGTTTATTAATTAATTACTCACCAATAGCCATGTAAAGCAGCCTCCTTGGCCTCACCATCACAAAAAGCCTATCAATGTAATCAAACATAACCTGGAACACCTCGTCGAAAGAGGTAGGTGAAGGCTACACAAAAACAACACAATCCCAAATAAGTACAGATACATCACTGTCACCTACTAATAATCGCAAATTAAATTAAAATAAAATAAAATACAAAATAAAAACATTGAAATGAGTAGCTCACTCTGTCTTCAGGATGGAAGCAAGGGTGAATAATCCCGTTCATGTCGAGATACAAATTATCGTATTCGAGGCCATTAGGGTTAGGCTTACTAGTATCAACCGGAATCTTAGTGCCCTCAATTTCGACGGCTTCTTCCTCGATGACGTCGACAACAACTAACGGATACTTCTCCGCCAACCACCGGTAGAAAGCAGGAACTCCCATTGCGAGCCAACCTCGCAGATCTGACAAAACCTAGCTGAATTGAGCGTATAGAGCGAGCACGAACAAAACCCTAACCCTAACAGAATAAAAGAAAAAACGAGTATGTTGTGCACGCTTAATTTATAGTAATAACTGGAAAATGGAATGGATTGGATTGGGTTGGATTGTTTGGAAGTTAACAGCTTTGATTACATTTTAACAATGGGACAGTTAAACCCTGGGGGCATTGGTTGGTTTCTTGAGATGTCTAAAGAAGAACGAGGGTTATTTTTGACTTTTCGCATAGTAGAGAATCGCTAATTTATTTATTTATTTTAGCAAAGAGAATCGCTAATTCGCTATGTCGGGTCCCCGTTTTGGATATTCGCGAGAGGGGAACGCTGTGATGGCCAAATTTATTTCTCATTTTATTATAAACATTTTTTTATTTTTCTGATAAATTAATTAGAAATATTCTTATTTTTTATTATTACGATATCAAAATACACTATACTGGGATTTCAGAAAAAAAAAAATACTACTCCATATTGGAAGGGTGGATTGCTTGAAATAATGAATCAAAATTGTTATTAGTTTTTGGAGCTGCGAAGCACAATGTGTAAGCGTATGTATTAAAAAAATACTTAACGAAGAAATAAAATAATTAAAAAGAGTAATTTACATCAATAATAAGTGATAAAATAGTTTTATTTTTATTTTTTGAAAGGCTGGACAAAAACAGTTGATATCAAAGCCTATATATCTTACTAAGAAAGATGAAGATAACGATGTTAATGGCATCTTTGATAAGTTTTTAAAAAAATGAGGTAATTTTATTCCCTAGTTAAATTATTGGTCAAAATCAAAATACCTCTATATTACTCCATCTGTTTCATATTAAATGACATTTAAGCATCCAAAAGTAGTCCCAAAATAAATGACGTTCTCGATTTTCCAGGCTGGAGAAGGCGATGATGCCCCTGCCTGCGTTTGGTGTCGACGACGACGGCTTCGACTTGGCTCAACGCTGACATCGATTCCCTTTCGTGTCTTTGAAAATCAAATTTAGGAGGGAATGAAAGATTTTTCCTATTAATACCACCACGAATCGGGTAAGCATCACAATCGTTTCAATTTTTGGGTTTTAATTTATACATTTCCAAATGGAGGGCGTTAATTACTGGGATGATTCACATGATGATAGTTGTGTGCAATTTGATAAGCGTATGCAAATGTTCGAACCAGATTCAATTGGAGTGGTTGGGGTTGAAGATGATGTCGGCGCGGTGGTTGTTGCGGCGGATTCAATATGGGAAATGGATGTCATTGTGGAAGATACCTACGATAGGCAAGATGACATCGTGTTTGAAGAAATGGCCGCTGCGCCCGAGGAAGAATTTTCGTTGCGTGTGACTGTTGATGAAGCGGAGGAGGTATCGTGCTCTCTGGCCAGTGAAGAAGATGGGAATCTGGGCTTCCATCATGGGCTTCCAAATAAGTATCTTCTTCCTGATTTAAATCTACCTTCCACTGAGGATTTATTGCATACAACAAAAGTGAAGGTGGACAGAGATTTCAATCTCAATAAGTTACCAATCTGAGGTATGTTTGGCCGTAAAGATGACCCATTCTATGAAGAGAGCTTCATCCACATGTTGCGTCTCCTTCGCCCTAATTTCTACTGAAAATATTAGGGTGTTTGTGGTAGACAGAATGTTGTTGAATTTAGGATGGCCAGTTTTTGCAATATTAGGGTGTTTGTGGTAGATAGAATGATGTTGGATTTAGGATGGCCAGTTTTTGCATCCCATTTTGTTCAACTTGTAACTCATAATGTGCATTTTTTCTCTAATTAATGAATTGATATTGGCTATCTCATTGGCTTCCCATTATAGGGGATTGGTTTTGTTGAATGGTATGCGTGTATTTGTCCTTGGTATTTTTTGTTTACAAATGTTTTAATTATAGGAACATGGGTCCTTATTTGAGCCAGTTTTATCCAGTGGCATTGATGTCCTGTTCTTTTTGTCTGTTCCAACTTTAAGAGTTTTGCATTGTTGGTTTGGTTTGTAGATGGAATTAGTGGCCGTTTGGGGTTCAAAGTTGGGGCCAGAACTAACTTTTCCAAACCCAAAAATGTATAACACCTTTCAAACTGGGTTTCTTGAGAAGCCTAGTTCCAATAGCAAGGAAAACCTCCAATTTGAAGCTGGAGCAAAATGCTCCAGTGCCAAACCTGAGGCACGGGAAGGAGGCGCATTTTGATTTTTGGACAAAAATATCCACTCAACTCTTAGTTAATTACAAACATACCACTTATATAACCCACCCAAAAAACACATTCTCCTCAGCCAAACTCCTCATTCTCCTCATTCTCCTCATTCTCCTCATTCTCCTCATTCTCGTTCTCTTCCTGCAAAATTAGGGTTTTCTCCTGGTTTTCCTTCTCTCCGCTGACACCTCCTCCCTCCCTGCTAACATCTGATCCCTGTTCTTCCTTCACCACTGCGACCTCATCCTCACCATCTCCGACTGCCGTTCCTTTCTCTTGGCCGATGCCGTCCTTGTCGTCTTTGCTTCCTTCTTCATTTACTCTTGACACACCTATCAGTACGTTTTAGTTTCAATTTCATTTGTCTTACTATTAATAGAATCTTTGTCCTTTCTGCAATGGGTTTTAATTATCTTATTGATCAAAAAGTTTGTCCTTGGAGATTACCTATTTGAGTAAATGTGGCATGGGTTTTATTTTGATTTCGTTGAGCAATTCATGCATCTTCAATTCACCCCTGTTACCTGTCACACTTGTTTGTGGTCATCATTCTGTTAAACGGAGAAGCTTCTGTTTTCTTCTTCTCTCCTTATTTTTGGCTGCAGTCACATACAAGACGGTCTTCCATCAACACGTGCTCGCAATAGAGCTGGAAGATCCCAGTTGGTGTCACCGTTAAAGCAATTTTCTCGTAGGGAAAAGCCTAAAAGAAAGGTCACCGAAGAGATCCAAACCAGATCTGAAGGCTCTTACTACCCGAGTGGAGAATCTGAGGTTGAAGTTACTTCTGGAAATACTCCAACTAGGAGATGGGCAGACTACAGCTCAGAGTCTTCTGAATCCTTTGCTGCGGCGATGGTCATTGAAGCTGGTCAAGATATTGAGGCACGTTTTCGAGAGATGTCCGCAACAATTGAAGACTTGATGATCGCTGTGACGGAGAAAGATGCCCAAATAGCTTCCTTGACAGCTAAGTTGACAAGCCAGCCAAGCTCATCAAGTAATACAAACTCTAACGGAGGCTCTACTGGTGATGAGAATGCTGAGCGAGAACGACAGAGAAAATTCCATGAAGACTTCAGCTTCGTGAATAATCTGAACAACAGTACCAGTAACACCACAACACCTGTCTCAAATCTGACAGTTCAGCAACTCCAAATGATGATTGCTGACACTATTCGTGCTCAGTATGGAGGAGCTTCGCAATCTTCTCTCGGCTACGCAAAACCGTACTCAAGACGCATAAACGAACTGTTACTGCCTGTGGGGTATCAGCCTTCAAAATTCCAACAGTTCGAAGGGAAAGGGAACCCGAAGCAACACATTGCTCACTTCATAGAGACCTGCAACAATGCATGAACTTATGGAGATATGATGGTGAAGTAATTCGTTCGGTCACTAAAAGGCGTGGCCTTTGAATGGTACAATGATATCAGGCCTGGGTCTATTGAGAGTTGGGGTCAGTTGGAAAGAGACTTCCTAACTCGTTTTTCCAGCACTCGAAGGATTATTGGCCTACCAGAATTGGCCGGAACAAAACAAAGGAAAGATGAACCTGTCACTGAATTCATCGAAAAATGGAGAAACCTGGTGCTTAATTGCAAGGAAAG
>NBIL01047505.1:144-15755 GCA_002752925.1 Viola pubescens var. scabriuscula | reverse complement strand
GGCATTGGTGGATGAAGTGTATGGATCAAACCTTTGTGTACAGTCTGACAGATGTGATTCAATCTTCGGCCTGGTTGGTGGGTTGACAGTGAAGGCTCAGGCTTGAGTGTCGAGGGAGGATATTCCATCTTAGTCTTTTCGTGTGTTTTTTCGGGTTCTTGCTGTCACATGTGACAACAACCATTGATGTGTTCTTTTCTAGGTTTGCTTGCTACTTTGCCTTGTTAGGAACATGAGTTAGCGTGATTTGGTTGTAGATTAGCTGTCATGTTCTTCATGGCTGGCTTCTTTAATAAAATTCCTCAGTTTATTAAAAAAAAATCATGCAAACCTAGCTAGTGCCTAGGTATGCATTTAAATCACACATGAAAAATATGGCAATGGGGCTCAATGTGCTCACAATGTGCTATTTGACTACTGGTGTCTAGGCCTAGGTGCAAATATAAGGGCAAACAGGCAGAAGTTGATGCATGATTGGGCAAGATATGATGAATGACAATTTTTCTATGTGCAAAAGATCAAAAGGTGTGTGTCCAAACAAGGGGTTTTAAAACGGGGCGGTGTAATCATTTCAATAAGATTTATTCACAAAAATTTTAACAAAATCCTAAAAATCTGAAAAATTATTCTCAAAACACACAATCAAATAGTCATGCAACAAGCAAAAAAATAAACATGCAGTCAAGCAAATACAAATACTAAAACTAATATATCACAAACACATAAATCCTCCCCCATACTTAGGCAGCGCATTGTCCTCAATGCGAGGGAGGCACACGAGCAAAGAAACATAAAAATAAATAAATATAACTGCAAGAAAGAAAATGGTTCATTGGGAAGTTAAAATTGTACAAAATTGTGCCCGAGGGTAATAAAGTTCGGGAGAGAGAGAAAGGAATCAAGGGCTGGGTGGGATCCTCTTTCGGGCAATATCACCCGGGAGCAGCTGGAGTTGATAAAGGAAAGATCGGAGCAGGGCACTATTCTCTTGAAGGGTAGCAACTATGGCATCATCTCGGGCAAGAGGGGTTTGTGCATCTTGGGCAGGACGTGATGAATCAGCCTGGGCAGGAGTAGGTGCAACGCGTGGGTGACCGTCTTGGGCAAGATCTGGGTAGCGAAACTTCCCTCCATGTTTGGTACCGTACACGTGCTCATTTTGGAGAGTGCAACCTGCACGAAAATAAAACACTCCATCCACAAGGTGAAAATGACCCATCTCATCAAGGGTTTTGAGGTCGAGTAATTTAAAATCGATGGGGGAATAGAGATTGCAAGTAGTAACATCGAGAGCCCTACCATTGACAACAATTCTAGTGATCAAGGACCCTAAAATTGGGTTTCTATTGTTGTTCTGAACTGCTGTCAGTTCAGAGGCAATCCAATAACCGAGGTTGACTCTATGTCTATGCATCATACACCAAAGGAAAAACAGTTCCTACACCAATAGCTGGCCCGATGAATTGACTTTACCCGCGAAGGTAAGGGCTAAAAATCGATGCAGGACACGCAAAGTAGGGTCTAAAAGTTGATGGCCCTTAGAGAATCGAGAGTTATACATGGCATGGGGATCGCCGGTAAGCTCCCAAAAGGCTGCATCAACTTTAAAATTAGTCGGGTACACAGTAAGGGCATCACGATACACAACAGAAGACAAATCAGGACGACTAACAAAACCAATCAAGCAGTTAAAATCATCCACATACAGCTTAGACCAAGCATTCATCAAACGAAAATTAACGACGCGGGGAACACCAAGGTCTGGGTTGGCTCTTCCCTTGGGCTTCATACGGTCCTGTCGAGCCAGAACGTTGTAAAGAACTCGAGTGAGAGCTCCAAGAATGTTGGGTGCTCAAGGTAATATAGAGCATACCACCCAATGTTCCCGATAAGCTCTCGAACCCGAGTTCCCACCCCAAGGTGGTCCAAGAATTTGAAATCCAAGAGTGCATAGGGGCTAACGCCTTTGGCATGCAATGCAGCTAACCTATCAAGATGGAATTTATCATCAAATTCCAGCCATCCATTCAAGCATGAGAGATCAGGTGTTACTTAGACTGTTGGTGTAGGTGCAGGTGTTGGAACTAGCGCTTTGCCCTTGCTAGATGAGGCTTCTGAGGTCCACTGGGATTTACGTGGGGGTAGAGCTGACTGGCCAAACGTACTGACCTTGTGCTTCTTCTTCATTATTGGAGTTTTCTCTTCCTCCTCCTCGGCTTCCTCCTCCACCTCTTCTTCCATCGGCNGGCTCGGGAATGGGTGTAGTCGGAGCTCTTTTCTTCTTCTTCTAGCCACTGCTCTCGGCAAGGGAACGAGGCTCAATCACCCTCCCAGATTTGGTCATGCCCCTTCTCATGGGCAGGCCGGTGGAGGAAGAAACAGACCTAGTGATTTGGACCTCATCGTCGGATATGGGTCTGTTAGGGGTGAGGGCACCCTGAGCGTTCATATACATCTCCTCATCTTCATCGTCTCCACCGTCCTCAGCCTCCTCATCATTATTGCTGGCGTCTTCCATGTGGGCATCGACTGCCACGTCCGGTCTAGTGGGCTTGGGAACAGTGGGGGAAGTAGTGGTTGAGTAGTCTTCGCTTCGTTGGTGGAGGTAGAGCATGTCTCCCAGTCCGAGCCGGAACCATAGTTGTAGGTTCCTAAGTCGGATTCCACTGGGTGGTAGCAGCTGGGTTTGGGTTAGGGTTTGTTGGGGCTGGTGTGGGTGATGGTGGTGGTGTGACGACGGTGGCCGGAGTGGGCTGTGGAGTGACAGCAACTGGGGTAGTAACAACGACCGGAGTGATCGACTGCGGCTGCTATGGGGACCTGCGAGTGGCCTGGTGTGGGAATGGAGATCGGAGCTAGAGATCAATCGGCTGCTTCTGAAACGGGGGAGGCTGAGACGGGGATGTGCGGCAGAGCAGTTGGGTGGCTGCTGAAGGTGGATTTGTGGGCAACACGCTTAACGTGAGGCATTGGAAAGGAAGAGGAGTGGCAGAGATCTTTTCTGAAAAGAAAGAAAGTAGAAGAAATGTAGAAAAAAGGTGAAGGAGTAGTAAACGAAAAAGGAAAGAGGATACTCTATTTTTTGTAGTACTACAAGGACAAGCTGTTTTTGTCCTTGCACTGATGTGGCAACCTGCGAGTGGCCTGGTCTGTATCCCAACCACCCCTGAATCCGAACTGCAAAATCACAACCTTTTTGAATTTGAAACGGGCAAGGGAAAGGTCAGGCACAATAAAACAAAAAAGAGGGAATTAAAGTAAGGAATAAATAAAATAAAGAGGGGGAATTTAAGGAAGGGGGGAGTTTAAGGAAGGGGAATTAAATGGAATTAAATAGGGAATAAAGAAAAATAAATAATAAAATGAATCTAGCTAAAATAATAAAATAGAAATAATAACAAAACTGGGCCCGAAAAAAAGAAATAAAAATATATAGTTATGGAGAATAAATATAGAAATCCAAAAAAATGACACATGGGTTGCCTCCCACGGAGCGCCTTGGTTAACGTCAAGGCCTTGACGTTCACTGCTGGCTAAATCTTGACAGGTGGGCTTGCCACCTCCATATCCTCGGCCGTGAAGGGCTTGAATCCTTCGTAAAAAGGTTTCAACCTATGGTCGTTGACCTTGAAGATGACTCATGTGGCTAGGCTCTGGACCTCGATGGCACCATGATCGTACACAGCAGTGACCACGTAAGGATCGGTCCACTTGGACTTCAACTTGCCTGCAAACAATCTGAGACGAGAGTTGTACAATAAAACTTTCTGCCTAACCGAAAAAGATTTGGAAGAAAGCAACTTATCGTGGTGGGCTTTTGTCTTGCCCTTGTAGATCAAAGCGTTCTCATATGCATCATCTCAAAGCTCGTCCAACTCCTGGATTTGTAGTTGACGGTGTTGTCCAGCCTCACCAAGGTCCAGGTTGACCTTTCGGATGGCCCAGAAGGCCTTGTACTCAATCTCTACGGGTAGGTGACACGGCTTGCCATAGACGAGTCTATATAGGGTCATGCCGATCGGGGTCTTGAAGGCTGTCCTATAGGCCTAAAGAGCATCGTCCAGCTTCAAGGTCCAGTCCTTTCGAGATTGATTGACTGTCTTTTCCAGAATGGATTTGATCTCCCGATTGGACACCTCAGCTTCCCCATTAGTTTGTGGATGGTAGGGCGTTGATATACGGTGGGTCACGCCATACTTGTTGAGGAGAGAGGAGACAATACGGTTGCAGAGGTGCGTACCTCGATCACTGATGAGGGCATGTGGTGTCCCAAACCTGTTAAAAATATGAGTACGTAAAAAATCTACAACAACTTTTGAATCGTCAGTTCTGGTTGCCTTAGCCTCGATCCATTTGGAAACGTAATCAACCACAAGAATTATGTAAATATTACCAAATGAATTGGGAAAGGGACCCATAAAGTCAATACCCAAAATATCAAAAATCTCACAAGCAATAATACTGGTCAGGGGCATCTGATATCGTGCGCCTATGTTACCTGTTACTTGACAACGAGGGCAAGCTACGCAGAACATGTAACTGTCTTTGAATAATGATGGCCAATAGAGTTCGGCTTCCAGAACCTTTAGTGCGGTTTTCTTAGCTCCGAAATGTCCTCATTCTGTCGAGGAATGGCAGAATTTAAGGATGGAGGGCACTTCATCTAGGGTCACGCAACGCCTTATGATTTGATAGGAGCAATGCTTCCAAAGGTAAGGGCTACCCTACACATAATACTTGGCTTGCTTTCTGATACGGTTACGTTCAGAGGCTGTGGAATCTATAGGGTAAGAGCCACTAGCGCAAAAATTAGCAATGTCAGAAAACCAAGGAAATTGGATAGCTTAGGCAAGATAGAGATGTTCATCCGGAAAGGTGTCATGGATGGGCGTTTGCGAATCATTCTCTTGGGATGGTAGTCTGCTTAGGTGGTTAGCAATTGAATTTTCAGTTCCCTTCTTGTCCTTGATAAGGATATCAAACTCTTGAAGCAAGAGGATCCACCGAATGAGGCGGGGCTTGGTGTCGACTTTCGTCAATAGGCATTTAAGGGCTGTATGATCAAAATATACAATAACATGAGTACCCAAAAGATATTGATGAAACTTATCTAAAGCATAAACAACAACCAAAAGCTCATTTTCAGTAGTCGTATAGTTTTGTTGGGCTGGGTCCAGTAACTTCGAGGCATAGTAGATGACATAGGTCTTACGGTCCTTCTTCTGACCCAAGACAGCACCAAGGGCTGTGTTACTAGCGTCGCACATGATTTCGAATGGAAGTGTCCAGTCTGGGGCTCGAATGATAGGGGCAGAAGTAAGCTTTTCCTTGAAAGTATTGAACGAGGCGTTGCAGCTATCGTCAAACACAAATTCTACGTCTTTCTAAAGCAATCTGCACATGGGCTGCTGATCTTGGAAAAGTCTTTGATGAACCGCCTATAGAAACCTGCATGGCCTAGAAAGGAACGCACGTCACGAACACAAGTGGGATATGGCAAGGATTCTATTACTTCAATTTTTGCTCTGTCCACTTCAATGCCCTTGCGAGAGATAATATGGCCCAAGATGCGGCCTCGGTCTACCATAAAATGACACTTCTCAAAATTAAGCATAAGGTTAGTCTCAAGGCAGCGTTGTAAAACTTTTTGTAAATTAGACAAACATTCAGGAAAAGAATCACCATAGACTGTAAAATCGTCCATAAATACCTCAATACCATCCTCAACAAATTCCAAAAATATGCTTACCATACAACGCTGGAAGTAGGGGTGTCAAAGCCGGTCTGTGGGTCGGACCCGACCAGACCCAAAGACACCCGGGTCAGGACCAGATCCGGTCCCGACTAAAAACGGGACCAGACCCAGTCCCAACCAAAAACGGGACCAATTTCTGGTCCCGGTCCCTGCCCACTCAATTCCCGAAACCTCATCACTACCACTTCAATTATTTACTTTGTTAAATACACTTTTTCTTCTATTTTCTTTTCCTTTTTTTCCTTTTTTCCTCAACTGCTCCCGCCCACTCAATTCCCTCAGCCACCTCTACACTGACCACTACACGTCGTCGTCCACCAATGCAATTATGTTACACCTCTGCTCCAAACCCTTCATGTCCTGCAGCATCCCGGCGATTAGCGTGGAAAATAATTTCCAAATGTCGATCAATTGCACTAATTCTAGCAGCAGCGGTGCTAATTCCACCAACAGCAGCAGCGCTAAAGTCAGTTGCTTCAACCAGCTACTGCCGCTGATAGATCAGTTCTTGAATTACTCCATGGCGGTTGAGACCACCGGATATGGGTATCTCCTATCATCGATTCTTGTGACTAGTAATAATGACTCGTCAACGTCTTCTTCCTGCTGGAGGAGGAGGTCAGAGGTGGTGTGTCGTCACTGTCGTGTGTGGTTGCGCCTGCGCTGTGCTGAAGAACGAAGAAAGAAAGAAGAAAAAAAAATTTAGATAGTTGTTTAAATTTTTACCGGGTCTCGGGTTAGACCCGGATAGACCTGGCCTAGACCTGGCAATGACCGGGTGGGGACCAGTCCCGATAAAAAATAGGTCCAATTTCTAGACTCGGACTCGACCCGAAACTCCGGGTCCGGGACCGGGTCTTCTGGTCTCGGGTCTGGTTGACACCCCTAGCTAGAAGGTAGCTAGGGCATTACAGAGGCTGAATGGCATCCTACGATATGCAAAGGTACCAAAAGGTCATGTGAAGGTAGTCTTTTCCTGGTATTCAAGGGCCACTAGGATTTGGTGGAACCCAGAATACCCATCCAAGCAGCAGTAATGCGTCTTGTATGCGAGACATTCTAACATCTGATCAATAAACGGAAGGGGGAAATGGTCCTTCCTTATGGCTGCGTTCAAGCGACGGTAGTCAATACACACTCGGCAGCCATTCTGGATCCGAGTGGGGATCAGTTCACCGTCTTGCCTAGTGGTAATAGTGATTCCGGTCTTCTTGGGCACGACCTGAAAAAGGCTCACTCATGGGCTATCCGAGATAGGATAGATGACACCTGTGTCTAGAACCTTCAGTACCTCCTCTTGACCACATCCATCATTGGAGGGTTTAGTCAGCGTTGTGGCTGTCGGACAGACTTGCTGGCGTCCTCAAGGTGGATGTGGTGAGTGCATAGGGCTGGTGACAAGACCTTGATGTCGGTGATGGTCCACCCAATGGCCTGTTTGAACTCTTTAAGTAAAGAGATCAGCTCCATTTCCTCTGGTTCATCTAGCTTGTTGGATATGATTATTGGAAGTGAGTCATTGACACTAAGGTAGGCATACTTGAGATGCGTGGGCAAGGTTTTCAACTCAAGATTGGGTGCCTGCACAATAGATGAGGGAAGTTTAGTGTGATCATCATGATAAGGAGAAATAACAAGAGGAGAAGAAGTGATAATAGAGTGTTCTGCCAAAGCAGCAACGACTGCATGCAACTCTAGTGGGGTTACAAGTGTCAAGGCCAAGGTATCCAATGCGGCGAGTGTGATGCTCCTATCTAGGGCAAGCTGTAAAGGTTCAATAGAATACAAGTCAGCGACTTCATCAACAAAGGGATCAATTATATCAACAAAATTAACACTGGAAAATTTAGAAGGGTAGCGCATGGCTTCAATCATGTTAAATTTGATGATTTCTCCATCAAACTCAAGAGAGATAGAGGCATCATGAACGTCTATCTTGGCCCTAGAATTGGCAAGGAATGGTCTCCCTAGGAGTATGTCTGAGGGCTTGGTGGATTTTTCATCCTCCATGGCGATTACGTAGAAGTCTGCTGGGAATAAAAAATTGCCAACCTGTACCAGTACATCTTCGATAACACCCTCGGGGAAGATAACAGAGTGGTCTGCTAGTTGAATGATGAGGCGAGTGTTCTTGAGGGGACCTAGGTCTAGGCTTTTGTATATCGTCAACGGCATTACGTTGATACCTGCACCTAAATCGCACATAGCCTTACCAATATCAGCAGTGCCGATCTTACAGGGGATAATAAACATGCCCTAGTCCTTGCACTTGGGAGGAATTTTTCTCTATATTATGGCAGAAATGTTAACCCCCACATTTATCTTGTTCACTACTACCAATGTACACTTGTTAGTACACAAAGATTTCAAAAACTTAGCATAATGAGGAACATTCTTAATAGCCTACAACAAAGGGATGTTAACTATCACTTTGTTAAACATCTCAAAAATCTCACAGTCCTCCTTCTCCTTTTTAGACTTGACTAGCCTTTGAGGAAAAGGTTGTTCAAAGATCTTGTGTATGTACTCCTGTGTAAACTCTAATGGCTTGTCATCCTTCTTTGAGGAGCCCTTGGGAGTGTGGACACGCTGCTCCTTTTCTGCTTCTGCTTTGGCGTCCTCTGGTTTGGGCTCAGGTTCGGTGGTTTTGACGTCTGGGCCTGGGTGCACACGGATGGGTAATAGGTGACCGCTGCAGAGTGTTATAGCACATGCTTCGTGCTTTGGGTTGACTTCTGTCTGTCCAGGAAGTCTTTCCCTATTCTTCAGCTCTTTCATATATGCAGCCATAAGACTCATTTGTTTTTGTAAGTCCATGATAATAGTCCCAAACTTAGCTACCTCATCAACCGGTGGATTAGGAGAAGAAGACCGCCCCTGGTGGCCTTGGTATTGGTACTGCTGGTTGTTGGGGTAGTTAGGCATGGGTTTGAAGTTCTGCAAGTTGAGAGGTGGCTGAGATTGGTTCGCATACTGATTATGCTGTGGTGGCTGACTAGGCCCAGACGCCTGCGGGTTGTTGGCCCAGCTAAAATTTGGATGTCTCCACCATTGATTGTAATTCTGGCCGTATGGAGCGGAGTTGTAATTACCCACAACATTGACTTAGATCTCATCAGGAATATGGGGACAAGCGTTTGTCGTGTGGTCCACCAAATTATAAATCTAACAGGCCTTAACCTGGACAAGTTGCCCTGCCGTCATATTCTGCAGCATGTCCGTGATGTTGGTGAGCTGGTTTTCCATAGCAGCCACAAGGACGTCGTGGGTGTTTGAGGCTCTACTCGAAGGGGCGATATTCTTTTCCATGAGCTCAATGATGGCTTTAGCAGTAGCTGGCGTGAGAGCACAAAGAGAACCGCCGCTGGCGGCATCTAGCAAGGCCTTGTCAGCTGCTTTCAATCCCTCATAAAAATATTGGATAAGTGCATGATCGGTGAGGTTGTGTGAAGGGCATAAGGTTTGCATCTTCTTAAAGCGTTCATAGTATTGGGCAAGGTTCTCTTCATCTTTTTGGACAATAGATACCAATTGTTTGCGAGTGATGCTAGCCATAGATGCTGGGTAGTATTTATCGGTGAAGGCCTTAGACATCTCGGCCCAGCTTATGATGGACCTAGGAGGGAGGTCATAGAACCAATCATTGGCAGCGTCCTTGAGGGACCACATGAAGGCTCGCAACTTGGCTTGTTCGATGTCTACAACGGTTGGTTTCATGGCCTCGCATATAGAGTGGAGTTGCTGAAGGTGTGGGTTCTCCTTGGTAATTCCATGGAAGATAGGGAGATGGTGCATGACCGCGGACTTGAGTGTCCAATCATGCTGAACAACCGGCCAACCAATGCAACTACTGGGTGACTCAGAAGCAGCATTGAGGTCTTCAATGGTATGGTTGTTCGGCGCAGCAGCCGCTGGTGGAGGTGGGTCTGCCATATTGGGGACTTCTTTGGCGTCGAGGTCTTGGTGAAAGAGATTGCCGAGATTACCCAGGTTAAGGGGATTCCTTTCGAGGGTAGGGACATGAACTTCTCTGTTGCGGGTGGAAGATTGTTTGGCTAATTGTCTAACTCGCCTTTCTGTTCTTCTGATTTCGGGGTCGAATGACACAAGATTCAAATTGGAGGCTCTGGTCATAAAAAAGAAAGAAAGAAATCAATACCGTTAGTCCCCAACAACGACGCCAAAATTTGATCGGCCGTCGAAATCGTAAAAAATAATAATTAACTTGATGCATAATGCATAATAATTTACGTGTAGTGGTAACAAGGTCGATCTCAAGGACTAGGGGTAGACACTTGCTCTAGATGTATGACAAAGATAAACTAACCGAAATAGTAACACAGGGGGGTGGGGGTTTGAAGAATTGTTTGATTAATAACTAAAATAATAAAACAGAACAAATGAGAAAATAAAATCAGGCAGAAAAGATTACTAGCGAAGCTAAACAAAGCAGAATAAAATAGAGTAAATAGAGATGAAATCAGATGAGATAGATTCCTAGCAAAGGTTGTTCTCAGGTTGCATCTAGGCCTAGTCAGTCATTGGCGTACACTTCTAGCTCATAGGCGTGCTATAGGGGCCAGGTGCGTTTAGGCCCCCTACTTTCCTTCGTACAAGAAGTTACCCCAAGGTGCGCTTATGAGGTAACCTTGACACTCTGCCGTCCTCCAAGGTACATTTATGGAGACAATACTCAGAGGTCCATAAAGAAGAGGAAAGACACGCCTAGGGCAAGACACTCAGTACGTTTGAGGCTCTACCCTAGTTGGTCGCTTGCCCTAGTCAGATTGGACCAGTTCGACGTGGTAACTTTGAACTAGTTGTCTACTTCTATTCTACAGCCTCAAGTAAGTTATTACTGCAAAAATGACTATAATCAAATAAGATAAATTAACAAGTGATCAATCTTCTAATAAACCCTAAATGAATTGACAAGAACATGACAAGCAAGCAAATACGAAATAGGAGTTTATGAAGAACGAATTGGGCCTCTTGACTGTCCTTATGCAACCTTCAAACTACATTTTCTAAGAAAGAGGAAATTAGCTACTCATGCTATAAAATGAATAAACAAAATAATAATAAAAGATAGATTGCATAAAAGAAGAAGAATAATAAACGAAAATCCTTTTATATTACCGACCGGAGCTAAAGCTCCAGCTTGTTAGAAGAGTTTTGCAGGTGGTGGCTGCAATGAAGGAAAACTGTAGAAAAAATATTAATGTAGGGGATGATGCCTCGAAACCTTACATCTTAAAGTCTTTTATATGTCCCTAAAAACACGGAAAAAGGAAAATACTCCTTGATCATTGCAAAAACACGGAAAAAATCCTTTTGTCTGAAAAGGGAATGTTCTGGAATGGAAAGGAATCTGCATGAAATCCCGTGCGGATCTTCCTTCTTGCGCGTCAGACTTTCGCAGGTCTGGTCGTGCGATAGCAAGGCCTGGACGATAGATAGCACTAGGACTAGATAACATGATCAGTAGCTAGGTCTCAACGCTGGTCTTGACGCTTTATGATCCAACGGAAAACCATCCAGAAAATGCATGTTTCTGCATCTTTCTCTCTTCTAGTCCAGATCTGTAAAAAAGATGAAAACATGAGCAAATTAGCAGTATCAAGCCCAAAATATGACTAAGAATAAGGGGAAAAACATGCATAAAATACACACTATCACTCATCCATAGGCAACCGAATCTTGCAGACATATGCAAATGACAAATACTAGGGAACATTTTTACTCGAAGAAGCAGACGATAAACGTTCTATCTGTGGTCACAAGAGTGGCAAGTTCAAACATTTTGAATTCCATTATCACTCCACCTTCAAAGAAATACTTGTTGTCAAGAATGCCATCGAAAAGTTTGAATTCCATCTCGTGGGACATCACTTTACGGTTGAAATGGAGGTCACGGTTCCCAAAGATGTTACAGTTCAAACAGAAGCAGATTCCAAATGCTCAACTTCTTCGATGGTCTCAATGGTTTAGTAAGTATTCATTCTTTGTCACGCATATCTTCAGTAATACCAACGTAATCACTTATTTCTTATCCAGACCACCAAACACCTCCAACCTTCCTTCCATTTACATGATGAGTCGATCTTCTTCCAGCAACTCATTATCTTATTTTCCCCATCCTTTGTCCAAACACATTCCCCTAGAAGTTCTAGAACTTATGTGTAAAAATACCCTTGATCAAGAATCATACACACTCATCCTTCATTATCAATCTGAAATCATTCGAAAGTATGGTGAAACCATAAATAAAGTCGTTGGATTACACCCAAATTATCCCTTTATCCACCTGTTTCGACTAATTTCTTTGTTTCATGTACCTATAGAGGTCCTCCACTTCTTTTGGTATGTGTGTCAAAATATTATACATGTATTCAGTTCAACATTAAGGAATTATGACGACTAGTTAGAATGGCGCAACATATGCCAAACTTTGAACATGACGGGCGTATTACACCATTTCTGCAATGTTATCATTCTTTTTCCTACTAGGAAATCATTTGCAAAGAAGCATGTATGAAAACCAGCTGACACCCAAAGTATTCCATTACTACAACGAGATCTCCAAATGCATTCATGGTTCTAATCTTTTGTTGTCCACATCCTATAATCACCAATGCCGCTTCAAAAGATTTGGTTCTGTTTCCTCAAGTGACTCTCTATTCAGGCAGCGATTATGAGTTTGGTTATTTATGGGATTTTCTAGAATAAGACATGAGACTCTATCATAAACGAATCAGTGAACTCAATCGTAAGATCCCAGAAGAAATATAGCCAACAATGGAAGATGATGCTCCATGGGAATTTATCCCACCTGAATATGCAAGAATGTATCAAGACGACTTCAAATAGTACTATCATACCAAACGTCTCAAACTACAATACATCTCACCATCAGCTTATCAAAAAGATACGGTGACCTTCATGTTATCTCCTGCACGACCATCTACTCAGCAAGCTACTCAAGGATTAGATGACATCGATGAAAGCCCGACACATGTTTTTCTCAACCTCAGTGAAAATCCAGAGGATCCTTATCTGCAATATCTTATCCCAGGAGAAGATAAGTTTGTTATCCCAGGAGAGGACAAGTTTTTCTCTATCTTTCCCCCCAAGTAAACGCCAACAATAACTACTTCCGACATAAGGGACTTCACACCTAAGTACTTCTAGCTGAAGTACTTCCAATTGAAGTATCACATGTACAATAGTGTTTCTGTGTATTTTATAATATTAGGCAATTTGTTTGTTTGTAATAAGTAGCAACAGCTCATCACATGACCTGCTAGCTTTCTTGTTAATATGTGCTCATGTGATTGTCATATGACTATCATGTGATAATCTGTCCTGTTAGGGAGTTTGTCTTGTTAGAAATTTATAGACTAGTCTGCAGTTAAATAAGCTTAGATCATGTAATTTTCAGGTGTCCTGTACCTATGTCTTTCACATGGATAAGCTTTTACCTTCCCCTATATATAGAGGGAGAAATCCACTATACAATTCATCCAAAAAATAAATAAAACCCAGCCTGCAAACTTAAAAAATATGTCAAGCTAAATATCCTCTCTCTCCATCCAAGCTTCTTTTAAGTTTGCTTTTCATTTCTGACTATACAACCTTCATCCTTTCATAAACGAATGTCTCATGGGTGACGATATGGGTGACTTAGAGGCATACTCTACTCTTGTTTAATATGATGATAAAGTCTTTCGCTGCATAAAGTTTAATTCATTTACCTCGTCGCAAATTACGTAAGTGTTAATTTCATTAACACAAGTAAATCTTCATCGACAAATTTATTTAAATTTACGGTATTGAAAAAAATATTTTTTCCTTAATAAATTGTCCACGACTTGCGTTAAGCTCTAAAACCGAGAGTTTGACATGAATCGTAGGTAACGCTAGCAAGTAGCTAGTCCGGGGTTACATTAGGTCTTCTAGGTATAAAATCTTTCAGTTTAGTTTCGGATATTTTTTACCTTTTTCGTTATACTTTATATTAAAAAATTATACATTACTTTTTTTCGTTTAAGTAGAGAACGCAAACTTTATGATTTTTCTCTTCATAAAAGTTAATGTTTATATTTTCATGGCATTCTATTTCTAATGACTTTTCTTATGACTTTGCTGTACAAATATGCATTTTTTAAAGAACCAACAGAAACATGTATGTCATAAAAAAATATTAATTCTTTTAAATCATACAACATGTGACATTATGTTTCATATTTAAATTTCTCAATCTTATAATTTTGGTTCTTTATTATTATAGATCTAAAAAGTGCCAATGAACTAAATATAAAATCAATATCAGTAAAAAAAAAACTAAAAAAACGTAGATATTAAATATTGGAGTAAACTATAAAATAATTGAGAGATGAAAATTGGAATTACCACACTTTTGTTTCTTTTACACCAAAAGGCCCAAATATACTTAAACTAGCACCCTACATACATGGACCAATTCGATCCAGTTTTAGGGAGAGAAATGGTGTATACTGACCAGTTCAGTCCGATTTTATGGAGAAAATCGGAATGAATTGAAAATTACAGGTTCAGAAATTGAAGAACCGAACTGAACCGTTTGGTCCTGAATTTAACGGTCCATTTCGGGCTAATTCTGGTTCTAACCCGTATATTTTTTTTATTTTTTTTGGTTTTATTAAGAAAAAAGAGAGAAAAATAGGTGGCTAATAGGTTTTGAACTCATGACTATTAGAACTAAAGTTGTTTATTAATATTTTAGCGTTTTACCACTAATTAACCACATAAAATGAATTCAACATGTATCAATTTAGGTGTCACCAAAATTTGATATCCAGCTTGTTTTTCTCCTGATAAGATAAAGATCCAATTATGCATAACAATACGACAAAAGCGTTATAAATCTTGAACAATCGAATAAGAATGTGGTGCTGTTACTCTGGAACATAACAAGAGAAGAAAATACATTTTTTTGGGGAAATAAAACAAGATAACAGAAAGGGAAAATGACAGTGAAATAATTTGAAATTATACTTATTACTCGTCAACAATAAGAAAAATTAGGCAACTTTAATATTTAGTCAAATTTTATAAATTATTAAAGAATAGAAAAAGGTCATAAAATCAACCATGTGTTCATCTACAATGTGCAATTCACATCCTAAGTTTGCAGTTTCGGCAATTTACACCTTGTGTACAGATTACACGCTATTATGATAATCAGCTTAATCCTTGTCAGGTTTACACAATTGGAATACGGACATGAACAATCACTACTGTTTAATTATTTTTTATGACATATAAATATAATTCATTTCAAAATTTCAAACAAAAAAAATACGAGGGACCCGCGTGTCATTTAACATACAAGGAAAAAAGAGGAAGATAAAACTCGTTCCCAATTAAATTAGGGCTTGAAAAATTATTTAATGTTTTAATATATTTATTTAAAAAATATTAAAACATAATTTATTTATTTATACCTTTTTCTTTTCTTTCTAAAATCTTATTTGAAAAATAAAATAAAAAGGCGAATCCCAATTATAGAGTTGGCCTTGAAAATTAAGCTGGGAGATCTAGTAGGGCCAAACTAAAAGCGTAAAAACCCAACCCGGTTAGCGCGGTTTTGAAGTCACTGCAGAGTCCAACAGTGGAAGGGTTGAGGATTTGTGGGATGTGGATTGTGAGCTAACTCTTCACGAATTAATTCACTTTGCAATCGTTGGAGCTGGACTTAACTTACGGCACCCCCAATTCGACCAGCTCAACCATTGGCTCCTCAGACCAGCTCAACCATTGGCTCCGCTACCACTTGTTGGGGTTAAACCATTCAATCTACAATCAATATGCGCAG
>NBIL01047443.1:0-11217 GCA_002752925.1 Viola pubescens var. scabriuscula | reverse complement strand
TATATATATATATAATTTAGAATTTATTTCTATAAAATATATACATAAATATATGTTATATATGTGTCATGTGACTTTCAATTTTTGTGTTAGTGTCTATGATTCATAGTTGCCTGAAAGCATAATATTATTATAGATTAGGTAAACACACAACAACAACAACATTATAGTCCTTCAAGTTTTCATTTTTTCTATAAGTTTAATATTATTATACCATATTTTATCCTCTAAAAAATATCACTACCATTTGACCCCAAAAAATTATAAATTTTATATGATGATCCTTAAAATTTTAATTATTTCCCCCGATTAATCTATTATAGTTTAACTTCTAAAAAATTTACTACCGCATTTCCCCCCTAATATTTTCGTTCTAGCTTCTCACCTACCAGTACATGTATTTAGAGTTTTCTAACTTAATTTCTCCTAAAAATATAAATAAATAATATTGGGAGAATCACTTCTTTTTGGATACCCGATAGAACTCGAAATAGATTATACGCAAGAAATAAAAAAATAGAAAAATAGAAAAAACTGTGGCGTGGATGCACATAAGAGAACCCCAGGTCTATTTTTATGAGAAAGATAACCCAAGGTTAAGACCTTGAGTTATACAGGCTTATATAAGATGAGACGTGGGAGACGCCAAGCACTTCAACAAGGAGAGTGTACACACACAAACAAAACACGTCACAAGAGAGAAACAAAGATCCCATCTTTTGCCTTCTGCTTCGGTTAAAATCTCTTCTCTAATCTCCCATCCTACCCTTCCTCAACCCCCCGCTTCTCTGTATCCCTTTCTGCAAATCTTCTGTCTTTTCAAAAAGAATAACAATTTGTGTTTGTGTTTTTCTTTCTTTTGTTGGTGTTTTTTTTTAACTTCATCAGCTTGAAGGGTTTATTTTTTGGTCCCTCAGGTTGGTTTTTCTTGCAATCTTTGATAGTTTCATCAGTTTTTTTGTTTGTTTATAAAAAACCCTAGTGCTATTTCTCTGTTCTTTAATTTTGGTAAGCAACAGAAAATGGCAGCAGCTATAGATTTCTACAGTAACACGGCAGGAACAGTTTTCTCATCAGATCCTGGTAGAGAAGAGCTCATGAAAGCACTTGAACCTTTTATGAAAAGTGCTTCTTCTTCACCTACTTCTACTTTCACCTCAAATTCTGCTCCTTTTTCTCCAATTTCTCCTTTACAATCCAGTTTCTACCCTGACTTTCGCTCCCCATCATCGAGTACCCATATGTTTTCTCAAGGGTACTCCAGTTTTAACCATTTGGGTCTTGATCAAACAGGTTCAATCGGTCTTAACCACCTCACCCCATCTCAAATCCTTCAAATCCAGGCTCAAATCCATCTCCAACAGCAGCAGCAGCAGCAGCAGCACATAGCAGCAGCTCTTGCCGCGAACCCTCAATCCCTCCTCCCACATAGCCAAAGATCGAACCTTTTGAGTCCAAAACCTGTCCCCATGAAGCAATCTGCAGCCTCCTCTCCTCCAAAGCCAACAAAGCTGTACAGAGGAGTGAGGCAGCGCCATTGGGGGAAATGGGTTGCTGAGATCAGACTGCCTAAGAACAGAACAAGACTCTGGCTTGGCACTTTTGACACAGCTGAAGAAGCAGCTTTGGCTTATGACAAAGCTGCTTACAAGCTGAGAGGAGAGTTCGCCAGGCTTAATTTTCCGCATCTTAGCCATCAAGGAGCTCATGTCTCTGGGGAATTTGGTGACTACAAGCCTCTCCATTCCTCTGTGGATGCGAAGTTGCAAGCCATCTGTCAAAACATGGCTGCTGCTGCTAACACTCAGCAAAAACAGGGGAAAACAGGGGAGCCCTGCTCTGTTTCTGGCTCAAAAGTTACAAAGCCAGCTCCTTTGGAGGCAAAAATAGAAAATGATTGCACTTTCAATCAGGAATTGAAAAGGGAATCTGATAATTCCTGTGCTGATGACTACAAGGTTGATAATTTGTCTGATGAATCATCATCATCATCAACATCATCAGCTGGTTCTTCCTCACCTGATGAGTCTGATATGTCATTCTTGGCTTTCTCTGATTGTTCTTCCCATTGGGATGAGCTTGAGAAGTTCAAGTTTGGATTGGAGAAGTGCCCATCAGTTGAAATTGATTGGGCAGCTATCTTAGCTATCTAAAAAAAGAGTCTTTTCTTTTGCACGTTTTCTTTTTTCATGTCTAGGTTTCATTTTGGTGTCTCAGGTGAGTAACTTTCTGCAATCAAGTTTTTGGGATTTGCAGAGTTACTGTTTAGGTCAGTTTTAGCAGGTTTTAGCAGGTTCATGTCAATATGTAATAGCAGCTCTCTCTTTCTCTTCATCCTGGTCTAGCTGGTAATTTTTCTCCTTGCTTGACCATGGAAGAGCTTCTCAGTTAAAGTTGGGTCAATTTGAATATAACATCAGTGTACTTCTTCTTTTCTGTATTTTTCCATGTAAATTAATTATTGTGAGAATGTGATGTGATGATGTTTGGTTTATTTTTCCCCATATCTTCAACTCTTTCACATGCCTGTGGTCCATGTGCTGCTGCTGCTATTCATGTCACCTCCACTTTTGTCACCTTCAATGAAAAAATATTGTACTAACAAGTTAATAGAGAGCAGAAATGTTTCAAATTGCAGCAGTGAAAGTATCAAATATGGGGGGAAAAAAACAGAATGATGGGAGGTTCTCTCACAAAACCATGGGATTAATTATTTATGTTTAAAACTTTTATTATATTGAAGAAATAAATAAATGAAAGGGTGCTGCTGTTACAAGTTTGCACAGGCAGAAACTTCTGGAAAACTATAATTCTTCCTAATTTTTCTTTCTTTTGTTCTCATCCAACTTGAAGAAAATTACTTCATTCCAATTAGTTATCTAGAATTTGTATATATATATATATATGTAGCTGTATGGTGTGGCATAAGGTGGACCATCCAGAAACATCGTAACTATTACCAAATTGATTTTATTTTCTGATCAATTTTTTTTTGGGTTTATTTATTTAAGAAAAACAAAGCTAAACTATATAACAAAACCTTCTAGTTTAGAAAAATGAAATATTGAAAAGGTAAGACATTTAAAACAAAATTGTTACATATTTTTTCATTTTTTTAGGTATTAATATATTTGTTACATATTTTTTCCAACATTCATAATATTTTATTATTATAAAAATTAAATTGTACTATATTTTAGAAAATATGTTACATAAAATAAACAAAATTGGAGAAGTAATGGAGGTGTACAATGGAAGCATCTAGGATCTCCTCAAATTGTGTCAATCAAAATTGTATATCAACCCCATTCGAAGTTTCTCCAAAATTGACAACACCAATGATTTTAATGCCTCAAATTACGGATTCTTCATGTGCTCCTTTCTTTTCTTTTCTATTTGAAAGGATGGTCTTTGAATTAGTTATATTCCTCATGGACATGAACAAAAAGAGAGGAAAAAGAGAGAGTACTATACATGGAAGAAGAAAACAAGGTGTATAATGGAAGCATATAGGATCTCCCATCACTTTAGGCTTTGATTCATAGGTGAGAAAATGATAACCATGGGCTGCAAGTGGCACTTTGATTTTAAAATATTGAAAGATTGAATAAAAAAAACTCACACACACAACATCTTATCTCTTTATCTCTCTCTCAAGGGAGGAGCATCCATCTACACTCCCAAAAAGATCAAATATGTTATCCAATATATTCTTATTCTTTCTTTCTAACCATGCCAAGACAAGTTCACACTCAAAAAAAATAAATAAATAAAAAGCTCTTGTTGGGCCATTGATTAGGAATCCTTACAAAGCTTAGCTAGCCGTTTCCCTTTCTTCACCTCCCTTTCCTCCTTTGATCTTGGATTTATTGTATATATAATACTCGCATACGGATCCAAAGTTAAATGACGTTTTTTTTCTTTCCAATTTACTCATAATTAGTGAGGATAGATGATTAATGAAAGTAATAAAAATGATTAATTAGAGCAAAACAAAAAGGGTATTAGAATCAAATGTAACTAGAAAATATGTTAAAAATTGATTACTTCGATCCGTTTAAAATTAACATCATAAAAGTCGTTTAATTTAGAGGGCAGAAAAAGTACTCTTATGTGAATATTTCTCTTTTTCTTTTTCTGGATGGGATTTTATTTTTGCATCCTAAAGCAATTCAAAGGATTCGTTTAGAAAGGTGGAAGGTGGAGAAAGTTCATAAAAACCCAAGTTGGTTATCGCACTTTACAGGTTTTAATGATGTGGCATTTTGTAAGGTACGTACTACTAATTAATCCCTTCGCAATTCATATTCATACTCTAACCAAAGCTAAGAATCTTTTCATCCTTAGCCTACAACCTTACTTTGATGCCTCCATTGTTTCTTTCATAGGTCTAGTTGGCATAGGAAGGATTTTTCTTTTTTTATACATGCAGTGATTTTTTTATCACACTTTACTCAATTTTTCAAAATTAGGAATTATTTAATACTTGGTTATCAAGTTAGGGTTAACTCAAAATTTTGCTTCTTCCATATTTTAGGTTAGGGTATGATAGATCATGAAACTTTGATTTAAGAATGGAAATTTTAAATTTTATGTGTGGGGGCTAGAACTAGAAGTGTTGTGTTTTGGGAGGGAATAACTAGATTTGTGCATAATAGAATGCACAAGCCATTTGCCATAAGACTTGACTCCTCAACTAATTACCAACTGCTTATTTGTCTTGAATTGGTTATAATTCAGTCAACCATAACTTGCAATCTTTTTACAAGGTGAAAGAAAAGAGAAGTTAAACCTACGGAATCTCTACCACTCACCAAGAAGTTAGGGTTAGGTAAGCTAATTTAGCTATAAGATTATAAGTAATTATATAGTACACTTCCTATTCTGTTTAGCCGTGCACCTAATTAATAGAGTAGGTATAAGTGAACTCGTTTCTTTAGGGTTTATTCGACCTTTATCTAAATGTATAGTATTTTAAAATTTTAAAATTGTCATCAACCCTAATATCTAATATGCAGCTTTCTTATTAATTTGGGTGATCAACTAGGCGTGCATAGTTGATATATTAGGTGTACTATATAGTTACTTGTAACATAGTGATATTATTTATAAAGTAGGAAAAATAAGATTTTAAATTCGAGTCTATTTATCTACGTTCTTATCTAATATAAAAAAAAAAACTATTAACGTCAATGAACGAATTAACCTAAGACAAGTTTTTTTTATATACATTTATTTTTGTTTGATCTATTGAGCTGCATCTCACCCCACTTATTAAAAAAAAAAAAAAGACATTACCTGAGATTAAAGTTTTGTCTAGACCTATTTAATAGACAGACCACTTGTTGGGCCGGCCTGGATCTACAGCTATAAAATTTCAAACCTTGTCCTGCCCGTTATGTTACAGGTTGGGCTTCGACCTTATAATTTTAGACCTAGAGCTCGGCGTATTTATATATAAATTGTAAGTTAGATGTGATTCGGTTACAGCAGCTGAAATGCTTTCTATGTTGGAGGTTGTCAACCTGGCATCATCCAGGTATTACAACTTAATTGTTGTGACAGATTCGGAAATTCTTGCAATTTGTCTCAACTCTTCTACAACGCATACTTTCCGAGAGATTAAACCTCTTGTTTGATCAAATTAAATGGAAAACAAAATCGTCGGAAAGGTTTAGTTTTGAGCAAATTAATAGAAGAGCTAATTTGGTGGCTGATTGGGCGACAAAAGCGACTCGAAAAACAATTGGAAAGTTAAAATGTGTGTTGCTGGCGCAAAAACCTTCGAATATAGGTGGCATGAATTTTTTAAACAAATTTGTCGTCTGAAAATATCTGCCATAAAACTTTTTGGCGAACTTATACATTTAACATTTAAAATATATGATTTGACGTGACAAATGGAGAAATTATATTAGAAGCTCAATTTTTTATGCAAGTATACCAACTAATTTAATCTTGTTTCGTACAAGGAAATAAAATGCTTACAATAAATACTTTATTTATATAAAAAATAATCTGCCATCTTTTATTTAAATCGTGAAAATGCACGTACAAATTTTTTACTGCTATTTAGTATCGATAATGGATCTAAAAATATATTTAATAATATCAAATTTAGATATTTGTTCCCTGTCGAAGTAAGGTAAGGAACCGTAATATATATGTTTGGAATAGATTCCATTTTGAGAGAGCTGAAAAAGCACTACCTCGTTAAAAGGTTCTATACATTCGCTCTTTTTCAACGCATTTCTTTAGACAAAAAAATCATTTTTTCCTCTTTTCAGATGATAAATATTTCTAAAATGTCTATAAAGTTCTGTTAGAGTATCGTGAACTCTACCATTTTTGTTAGAGGAACACTAAAATATTTTGGGAAGACTCTCAGCTTGTGAGCCCATTTAGGCTCGAATATGAACTTTGATCCATACTATAAATCCAGAATGATGAGACTTTGGGCCGTAAATAGTGCCCCATTGAATAATTCTTTTTATGCCGGCCCACAACAAAATCAACATGGGATAGTAAATTTTCTTGAACTATTGGGCCGTTTGCTTATCGACCGTGACAAGTTTATGCCCAGGTTGGGGTGAAAAAGATTTGTCAAACAGTTTGAATGCTACTGTAAAAAATTATAAGCAGAGAAACTGTTGACACGTGTTGACATGGTATGAGAAGCTTGCAGTGCGTTTAAGAGCTAATAATATTCGCTGAGATTTGTTTGGTAATGGAGGGCTTAGGCCGATGCTCAGGTATGGATTTGTTGTAGTTTTGGGTTTGGCATTGACCCTCTTGACATGAAAATTATGTGCCCATTGACAGAAAAATTACGACTTAATTTTAGTACTGATCATATTTAATTATTTAATTGGGCAATAGGCTATTAAATGATTGTAAGGAGGCCGATGAAAAAAGTAAGCGAATGGCCCAGTCCAAAACGCAGTCAGCCCAGTAGAACCTAAGAATCATTAGCCCGAATAAAAGCCCACTACAAGCTGAACTTGGTCCGTGAGTAGCCTCACCCATTTTTTCCGCCTCTTCGGATGTCTTCCTTATCTTTCTATCATGAGACTAATTTGATCGTTGTCCAGACCTGTAAACTCATTAGCCTTAGAAGCTGCTTAGTAAAAAGAAAAGAAAATCCCTTGGATTAACCAATGTATCCAATGGGTGAATCATATATATCAAACGAAACAAATTTTATAGTCGATGTGGTTAAAATATTAGTAAAATTCGAATATGAGTTCGAGATCTTACATTTGTTTATCAAAAAAAATAAAAACAATTTCACATCCTCTAAATACTGATTCGTCGCATATAGTCCTACATATATTATGCTGTCTTTTAAAGTTCAAAATTCTCAGATGACCCGTGCAAAAACAATGTGCCCTCAAGTGAGAAAGTTTGCTTTTTCAAGTAAAGGCCACTTAATTAATATTCTCGTGTACTTTGTTGGACTGAAGAGAAATTAATTAATTAGAACCGTTGGATATCCTATCACACACGATATTTTATGCCATTCCTTCCATTGTATTTTCAATTTTGATAAGAAAATATAACAAATGCATATCGTATCATATTTTAATTCGAAATACATGAATAATAAATTTGTCCATTTTCCTTTCCCATCCACCATCAATTAATTACTACAGTAGTTTTTAGTTTTTTACTAGTGAAAATAGGATTCGAACCTTTACAGATCTAGCATTTGAGATATCTATCCAAACAAAATATATGATCTAGTACTGATCTCTCACATTTCTTTTTTTTTTAGTTCAAGAATTTCCTTTTAACTGAACTTGATTTCGATTTCGATCTCGATCGAGCTTTGTCAGCCTCATATTTTCTTTTCGTTACACACCTGTGAGCATTTTGATTTACATATATCTCTAAAGCCATTAAATTATGAGTGTCTAAATATATATAAAAATTTAAATCAGCAATAAATTATTTATAAAAAGTGAGAGTATTAAACTAGTCCAACGGTTTCTAGCGATTCAAGTTGGAATCTTGGTTTCTAATCAAATTTTGCACGAATTTGTTGACGCATTCAATTCAAGATCCATTACCACAAAAACCAATCAACCTCAAGGCATTCAATTATTCTTTAATTTCCAACAATTAATGTGGTTATTGATTCTCTTTTCCTAAGATTTGATGCTTGACTCTATCAGCATGTTACAATATTGTACGTATGCGCAAGTAAAGATCTCACAAGTTGGTCCTTATGAACCGTATTCGCATATAGTTTCATGTCATTAACACTACTCGCACATTTTCTGCATCTTATGCATGGTTTTGCTCTAAGTCAACCCCAATTTGGAATTCTCAAATATATACGAGACTGGATTGAAATTTTCAAGATGAGTATCGGGCTACCAAATTTATAATCCCACGTGGTTAATTAAAATTTGAATTGTCATTTAACTTGTTAAATAATATAGTATTTTATAAAATAGTTATATTATTTATTATAATTAAAATACTAGAGATCGAACGCACTACTTACGTTATAAATACAATATACATTAACCACTTAAACTACAACCTCACGTATATTATAGTACTTTATAACGGCAAGTTGTTGACTTTTTTTTTCCTTCTTGCAATGACTCTTACCAAATTAATTATAATTTCCTGAGTTCATACAAATTAATTAAAAAATTTGAATTTGTTTTGGAAAATTTTACTTACCATTTCTATAAAAGTAGTGTTAGAGTTATATATTAACACTTTTGCATATTTTGTTTTTTTAATTAAATGTACATATAACCCCATATGTTATTAACAACAAAAGGAAATCATTTCTTACCACATCATCTTTTATTCTTTGTTAGATTTTATACCATTCTTTTGTTATGAAGCAGCCGTCCTATTCTCTGCATGCTCGTATGCTCAAAACGTTGAAAAAATGATACTACAACTTGCAAGAGAATTCCTTACGTGATGCATGGAGATATAAGGAAATCTCGGATACTAGCATCTATGGAGTCTTGCTATAGCATTTCCTAGAGACGTATACAAAAGAATATAAACTTAATTGATCATAGTGCCGATTATTTTTTACTTATTTATATTTTTAGGACTGCAAATTGAGTGGTGTAGTGAAATTAATGAAAAGTTTAAATGTGTTGAGTATATTATTAATTCATTCTAAATCATATAATCTAGAAAGTAAAGAGAGGAGAAGAAAATAAGAGACACAAATTTAAGTGCTTCATTGGTTAATATCTACTTAAAAGAAGAAGAGAGATTCTATAATAATGAAAACGAGAATCCTAATTTTAGGTATAAATACCGTACCATACTGCTTGGCTTTATCATATACTCAACAAATACCCATGACTCCTTATAATAATTGAATTAAGTTAGGGTTTTTATACGTAAAGATTTGCACTCAAATAATTGTACTAATTTGAACTTTATACTTATTTTTAGTTTGATTTGGGCCCTCTACTCACCATAACTTTTTTATTATTTATAATTTAACCAGTAAAATATGTTTAGAAGTTATGGTAATAAAATTTATATTTAAATTAATAAATTAAGTCATGAATTTAGGTAATAAAATTTATATTTAAGCTAATAAACTAAGTGATGAAGTGTATGGTAGTAAAAATTTATATTTTATGAACTTAGGGCAGTTTATAAACTTGTGAAATAATTTAATTAAATTTCTTCATTTTAATATTTATATTTTTTATGACTTAAATGTTTATATAATCTATTTATTTGATTTTTTTAATTTAAAATTATTTTACTTTGAAATCAAAGTAAAAATAATTTTAAACTAAAAGAAAGATCTTTAAATATATGGCTTATTTTTTTAAAACACAAAATACGCAATTCGTGATCCTTGACCTAGCAATGGCCACAAATCTGTGACGTTTGGCCGAGCAAGGGTGACGAATTCGTGACCCTTGGTTGTTGGGTATGGTCGGAGCTGCCCAGAGTCTAAAATGAGAAATTTTGATGAATAGAGAGTCCAAATTAAACCGAAAATAAATAAAATGCTCAAATGCTCAAATTAATATGATCATTTGAGTGGAGGTTCTACGCGTATTAAAAACTCATTAAGTTACTAACACTAGGATTTGCTGGACTTTGAAAACGATTATTTGGGCGTTTGACATTTGAGAATATGGGCTGGGCTAGATCCTGATCCAAGTATATTTTTTACCAAAAAAAAAAATCCAAGTATTTTTAAAAGCTGAAGTAGAGTTTCAGAAAACAAAACTAAAGATTATTGTTGACAGCTGTGGGATTTGAACCCACGCCCTTTCGGACCAGAGCCTAAATCTGGCGCCTTAGACCACTCGGCCAAACTGTCAGAGGTGTACGGATTGCAACTTTATTAAATTTAAAGTTTAATTAAATCGAAAATGAGTATATGGCTCAAATTATTGTTGACAGCCTTAATACTAATGATTTATGATTCATTCTAATTTCCTATATGAATTTAAAAGCCACATACGTATAGAATGATCGTAATAAGGATAATAATTATTACTAGTGTTTTATTTACTATTTTCATTATTTATATATTGTTGTGTCAGTTGTAGTCGAAAAGAAAAAGTATGTTAAGTTTTTTTTTAACATATGAAAAATGTTAAGAATATAAAAATATAAAAAAAATTAAATAATTTCAAAATACTAGTTATCTTCACTAGTTCCTAACTTTAAGATTCATAACATAAATATCGAACATTATAAATTGAGTTTAGTAATAAAAGTATAAAATTGTAGGTTTATAAAAAGGTTAATAATAGATTTTTTATTAGAATGGTCATAACCGATAGATGACGGTCTATAATGGATTATAAAATTGAGTTCGAATCTTTTTGTTTATAAAAGAAATGCTCAACCATCAAAATCTGTCAGTTTAGGGTGGGGCATAAGATCAAATAATGGTAACCAATTTGAATTGGAAGAAAAAATTTGTTGTTGGGAATTCAGTTGTTACGAAGAACTCTATAGTTAGGAGACCTATTTGTAGTCTTTTCTGTGTGTATTTATTATTTATATTTTCAAATTATTTAACGCTTTCTTTTACATAAAATCAATTAATTATTAAATTTAAAAGGTAAGTTAAATGACTATTTGAAATAGTAAAAAAATATTTCACCATAATCTTTGATCTTATTTTATTCCACATTGTTTCATTTTTACTCCTAATTTCTACTCAAATTAAAACACCATCATCAAATTGGGTTGATG
>NBIL01047384.1:3741-21123 GCA_002752925.1 Viola pubescens var. scabriuscula | reverse complement strand
AATTTTAAATTAGCACACTTCAACAATTTACTAAAAAAGATCAGTAAATTAGAGTTATTAAAAATTAAAAGTGTAATAAACTTTTGAAAAAAAAATTAAGGATATAATAGACTTTTAAAGAATAAGACCTTCGTGTTTTTTATATAGTATAGATATATAAATAGGCTGAAGTTTTATTGAATTAAAATAAAAGTCAGGCACCAATGACTAAAGAAAAGAAGTCTAGGCATTAAAAGATATGTACTACTAAAAAATTGTATTGTCATATATCGACGGAGTCGCAAAATTTGACAATTTTTTATGGAATTTTCGTAAAAAAATAAATTTTTAGATTTTTTTTTTACACGAGAAGACTTTTAGCGACGAAATTTCAATATTTTGCAACGGTTAGTTTTCGAGGGATTTTTTTTTGTCGAAAACTATCTTTCTTTGTGCGTGAAGTCTAGCGCGAAACTCTTTCGACTGAAGTTTTCGTAAAAAAAAAGCATGCGGAGTATTTGCGACGGTAATTCCGTCGCAAAAGCTTTCGACGGACGCTAAGATATTGCAGTTTGAAGCAGATAGTAGAAGAAATACCTACAACCCTTCCTTTGTTATCCAGAAGCGAAAGGAGAACAATTGACTGTGCTGTCAAGAACAAGGTGTTGAAAGCTTGAAATTAGTAGGTTCAATTTCCACCAAAATTTCTGCAATGAAAATTGATCAGTTGATTTCATTTTTCGTATCTGACAAGACTACAGTTTCGATAGTGAAAGTTACTGCTTGAGAAATTTACCATGATCAGGTATTGGACCATTTTCACACGGCCTTCGTAGCTTTAACCATAAGAATCCCTTGGGTCAAGTTGTACCAACATAGGAATAGAAATAGGAATACGTAGGGTGCAATTATAAATATAAAAATCCGAAGGGTGAAGTTGGACAAACATAAGGACCTCTAAGATCATTAAACCAAAAACAAATAATAAAATTTCCCATTTTTCAATTTTCAATTTTCAATTTGTTTATGGAAAACGATACTAATTCTTTGATATTTTTTATTTTTCCAATTTTCTAATTTCTATTCTAAGGTGAACGATTTATTTATCATTGGAACACTTGAAAATTATTTCCAATTGCAATATATACACACATAGAAAGTAGCCAAATGAATAAAGTAAAGTCTAATAATAACCACATAAGTTTTTTCTTTTCTTTTTTCAAAATCTATTTTTAGGTATTATCATGAACAATCAATATCAATGGCTTGTGGCCAAAAAAATCATCTTCTTTTCAATATGTATTGTATATTTTTGTAAATTTCATATAGTATATTCCTGTTTTTCCAGGAAATGAAGTAGCATATTCCTTTCTCCTCGGAATCGGAAATCAAGAAATTGAAGCTAAAACTCTATTTTTGGCATTACTTTACTTCACTGCATTATCAATTTTGATAGTTTTCTTCTACTTAAAAATTCTCCACACTAACAATAGTAAAAATGAACAATAATTAGTGCTATTTTGTTAGTAATTTGATTAAACTTTAATCTGGAAATTTGAACAGGCAAACCATAATTTATACATAAAGTATTGAATGATTCATTTATTTTTAATTTAATTTCAAATTTGAGTTAGAAAAATGAAACAAACTACACTGGAAAAATGAATTGTTTTGAGAATATAACAGTGTTAGATTCAATTAATTATATCCTTTATTTTGGAAAATTAGGAGAAAAAGAGAAGATATTAGTGGTTACCGTAGAATAAATAGATAGAGGTAGGAGGAGTCAAGACTCAAGATAAAGAAGGCCCACTTCAAAACAAAAGGAAAACTGTTTTTGTTTTCTAGTACTTATTTTGTTTTTTATTTTCTGCACTCACTAACTTCTGACACTGATTTTGGTAGACCAGAACGCACTTAAGCCGCAACACGCACGCAGCGACACCGTCGTTAGTTACTTTTTTATATTTCTCGTCGCATCTGAGCTGATCTCTCTCTCTGCTCGCCTCCTTCTCATGGTGATCGCAGCTGCTTCTTCACTCTCGCTTGGTAATCATCGCTGCACCCAAAAGAACTCTGCTTTTATTTCCCCCAGTTCTTACTTTGCATGCAAATATCATTGACTGATTTATGTAATTGAAGCCATAGAAGTTGTTTTCTGAGCTTTTATGACATACCCATTTGTGTTTTCTCACCATACAAGATACCCTTTTATCATTTTTGCTTGATACTTTCATAAAGGTTAATTTTTTCAACTTTGATCAGCTCTGTATTGGCATTCATCTGTTTTATGGACAATAAGAACCCAGTGAGTTTCAGTTTTTTTTTTTTTCTTTGTAACTAATTTATGTATTTCCAATTTTTTCTCTGATAGATGATTGAAAATGAGGTTTATACATAGATTTCATTTTTGGGTTCAAGCTTGATTTGATGTAATTTTTTCCTGTTATATTGCAAGACTTGTTGATATAAATGCAAATGCCAATCCCATTTTTGGTACTTTGGAGCTTAATTGATGAAAGGCCTGTGTGCAAAGCAGTTTACTCGTACTTGTTCAATTGATTTGTTTTTTTGAGCTTCATAGCTGGATTTGAGTGTTGACTTGACTTTTTGCTTACAGTTTTATGTGTTAATGCTTTACTGTAATGTAATTTTATTTTCTTGATACATGGGGAAGGGAGAATACTATAGGAGGAATGGAGAAAACCAGGGCGTCTTCTTGTTTTCTCATCTAGTTCAGCTCCTTTTTAGACTTTATTGTCTTCATTCCTACCCTTTTTCAGTAACATTTCTATTGGCCTGTTTTCAGGTCCTCCCCATTGCCAATTATGCCATGCAGATGGGTTTTCATGCTCAACATCATACGGGGTCGCAAACAGCTGGATTAAGTCTTCTATCGAAAGTCAAAGAGCCTATGATCTTTCCAGGATAAGGTATTTTCAGTTGTATTTTTAGCCGATATGAGGATAGGAAATCACACTGAATTTGAACGAGACTGACTTGGATCTTCCATATATTCTCACTAATGCTTTGTGTGAGTGTTTTTTATAGTTAGATACTCCCCTTGAGATTTTTTTTGCTTGGCCGTGTATACGCTTGTGTCTTCTAAATCTAAATTAAAAAACACCAGTTACCACAAAAGTCTTCCTTTCCTTTGAACTTTGAAATTAGCCACTTGTTTTCTGCACATTTTGGTGATAACATGCTCTTCAATGTCATGTTCAGATACAGACATCCATTTTTTGGATCTGCACCATTCCACTGGTCAGCTGTGGGGCATGATATTTGCCCTACAAAAGTCTCAGTTGCTGCTGATTACTCTGGTTCTGTTCCTGACTCATCTAATTATAAAAGTCATCAGGGGTATCATCCTCTTGAAGAAGTAAAAGTTACTGAAAGGATCCGAGAAACAAAGCTCACCCCTGCTGAAATAGCAAGGACAACTCTTGAGGTGAGTGCTTTGTAATATCGTGAGATGCTAGAATTCAAATGCACGTGTTATCTCTATATTTGTTAACTTGTGCGATGAATTTTTTCTACTTTTGAAGAAAGTATAGTCTTATCTTTCATTGTCTTAGGCTAACAGCAGCGCTTTGCTGGTCTTTCCTGGGACGGTACACAGTGAACCACATGAACAAATTACATGGGCAGAATACCAGTATGTTATTGATGATTATGGAGGTATGTTCTAGTAATGAAGTGCATGGCTAAGATTTGTATTGATATTAGATTCACTGTTGATCTGACCGCATCATTTTTTTGTTTATTTATTTGCAGATATATTTTTTGATATTTTGGATGATAAAAACATCTTACAAGATCACGGAGCCAGTAACCCTGTGGTGAGTATGCACTTATTCTTAAAATTTATCCCTGACTGAAACCAAACTTAGGATATTGTGAGTTACTAAAGACAGGATCATTAGGATAACTTACTTATAAGTTGGTAGTAATGTCTCCTCAAAAAAATTCTTTTGCCATAAAAATGGATACATTGGACTGAAAAATTACTTTCTGGTTGAGACTCTATATCTATATTTCAAGCAATGGCTATGCATGTGCTAGTCATCCTTATATGGTCAGATGAAAACTGAGTTGCAATAAATCCTCATATCTTTGTTGTCTTCTCCAGTAGGTCCATAAATTTTAGATTTCTTTTTAACCCGTGTCTGGTATGAGGTGAGACTCATCCTTAAACTGAGTTGTAATAAACCTGACATTTTGATTGTCTTCTCCAGTAGGTCCATAAATTTTAGATTCCATCTTTTAAATTCCTTGTCTCCTATGAATCTTAGAACTGCCAACAAACGCAGATGACTAATTCAAGGATGGGGGTATTTTTCCATACATGAAATGTAAACTCTCTTTTTCTCTCTTTCCTTTTACTTTCAGATGTGAAAGATTAGACCATGGAGGAAGTGACTAATTACATTGGTTATGTTTTTTGTTGTAAAATATCCAATGACAACTTACAGACTAATAGAAAACAACCAATACAATATAAGGGCAGATTGAGTTGTTTTCCCATGTATAAATTATGTTGCATTTACTAGAATAAATTTAAGGAACCCATAAGACAGAAGAGCATATGATTTGAATCATTTTGCTCCTGGTAAGTTGACGGCAGTTAACAGGAATCAGTTACCTGAAGTTAAATGATAAACTTCTCTGCCAGTAGAATTGTCATTCCTGAAACTGAACCGGCGAAACTTTTAAAAGGTCTTCAATTTGTAAAAAACAATATCCTTTGAAAGTTTCAAACAATCAACTCTGCTATAGCTAGTAGAGCCAATAGGCAATAGGTCCTCGAATTGTTCTTGGAAAAATTAAAACCCTTCTTACTGGAAAATCATGATGCTTCCAAAAATATCAAGAGTTTTGTTATCAACGAATGAACAATACACCATTCAATAAGATACCAAAATGGATGGTTTTCCATGCTGTCATTTAATAGGCATACTATCTACAAAAATATAACTCAGGTCATTTGTTAGTTGACAGTTGATTAAAAGTAGACTCAACGTGTAACTGGAATGCAACTACAATAATGTGATTCGAGTAGAGACTGCTTATTGTGATCTTTTATTTTGTTGATAGGCTGACCGTCACCCCCTAAAACTCCCCTTTAAGTTTGGTGTATTAGATGATTTGGACCCATTACCACAGCTAATTCTACTCCTAACCCTACAATGTTGAGGTGGGGAGGTGACCAATTGGGATACCTCAGATGACTGCAGTATGTAATCTCAGTGAAATTGAGGGTCTTTTTTTGCCTTAATTTCTTCGTTTTTGTGGCTCAATCTGTATGAGTTGGAATCATATTTATCACATTTTGCCTTCAGAATGCTTGCATCGGAATGGATATCCCGCTGTATGAGAATAAAAGGATAGCCAGTGAGCATAAAGTTTTCAATATTGGCAATGATGACATTCTGTTTGATGATGATTTTTTTGAGGTAAGTAAACAGCTTCTTCACTTCTTGATGGAATTTGTCTCATTTTGTTTTTCTTGTTTTGCATAATCAAGTTTCACAAACTTCAATAGGTTATGGACTCTGAAGTGTCTGATGTTCCAGTTGATTGGGGGATGCCAGATACTGCTACCTGGATTCATCCTATTTACTTTGCCAAATGCTTGACAAAGGTAATTCAAACTTGGTTTTTGGTAAGAACAGTAGATACCTAACTTGGATGAGAATCGCCACTATTCCTTTCTTCTTATTGAAATCCAAATCAAGAACAAACACTATGATGGCTGATGAAAGATGATCACTGTTCGGACCAATAATTTACTGGTTTACCTATGAAGCCTGTAATTAATTTGTTTACTTTTTTGCACCACTATTGACTAACACTATTCTGGAAGGTCATTATTAGAGCCATACAGTGAGTACTCTGTTCCTTATAAATATCCCCACTATACTTTTTGTTACTTTCTTACTTATAGTGTGATTTCCTGGATGCTGTTGCTTTAGATTATGTTCAACTTCACAGCTCAAACAATATGTTCCGCGGTTCTTTCATTGGATCATGCTAAACTTTTTTATTCTTACTATTTTGATATGGTGGTTTTGTGCTTCTCATAGGCAATGAATACGGAATATGATAGAAAAATGGTCTTTCCATCAAATGGCGTGTCTCTTTTGGGGTGCCTCAGACCTGCTTTCATTGATGAAGCACCATACTTAAGAAGGTTATTTCAATATGAAGATGGTGATGGCTATAGCTCAGACTGGAAAGGTAATGATGGTTATTCCTACATCATCAAATCACATTACCGGACCTAGCTTGCAACTTAATAATGCCAATGACTCAGGAATAATCAAATCAGGGCCATACTGCATGAAGCACTACACGAGTTCCTGGCATCAAACCTTTTATCTTAAATTCTAAATTCACACTGCTGTTATTTGTTAGGGATGTAAAATTGTGTTTTATCTTCTTTTCTTTTCTTTTTTCCCTCTTAAATTGGAGGCTATTTCACACTGGGAATTGGATCTGTGTCAAGCTGATTTCTCTTCATCCTATAAATTATATGAAACTGGTTTTGGGCATTTCCTAGGCATTACTCTTAAGTAATGATTTTAATATATTTTACCATGTAGGTAAACCTTATAAATGATATTTGACATTTATCCAGTTATGAACAGCTCAAACATTTACTTCAATTTGAGAGTCATTCTCTCGATTAGTTCTAGCATAAAACATTTTTGTTATTCAGTTGTCTAATTATGCCTCATGTTATTCTTCTGTCTTCTTTAGAGGAGGAGCGTTTAGACTTTAATTCCAAGAATCATGGAAGTAGCACTCGCTCAACTCTCTTCAGGCTGGAGATCATGAAAGTAGAGCTGTTCTCTGTCTATGGAAATCAGGTTGGTACTACCTTGTGCATTATGTGGTGGTTGATGTTCTTAACCTGGTCTCTGTTTTTATAAAGAAAACTTCTGTGGAAGTCTCAGGCATCACTATTTTTGTCCAGAAACAATAATGATTCAACTTCTTCCAAAAAGGTTTCCTTTGTAACTCTGCATTTTTATTGAATGTTTCAGTCCACAATTAGTTTGTCAGATTTTCAAGATGCGGAACCTGACATCCTTGTACACTCCTCTCCTGCAATTTTAGACCACTTTGGGGAGAAAGGAATTAGGTGCGATGCTGCTCTTAAAGCTCTTTGCAAGAAAAAGGGTCTTCATATTGAGGTATAAGTGTTTCCAGCGGCATTTTTAAATATTTTTTTCTGTAATTTTGATTTGTGCAGGTGGTCTTCCTTTAATTGCCATAGACTTATCCCATTCTGTCGGACAATTGTGACTTAAGCGTTCTGGGAACAAACATGTATTCATGGTTGTAAAGTTATAACATTATCTGGATGAGTCAATGTGGAAGGGGCATTGTATGGACAGAGGGTTGGTACCATTTTTCTTTTCTGTCTCGTTTTACAGTTCCTGTGAGTATGTCTGCTACTCTCACTAACAATGACTAGCTCCGTCTATATTTTGTGCACTTCATGTGTAAATTATGCAACTCAAAGACTTGTTCCTCAAAAGCTCTGCTATTCCTGTTCCTTCCATGATTTTCAGAACTCCATGGAGTGAGCTTCCCATCTCCAAAAAAGCTTTATTAAGTCCGATGCTAAAATTTGAAGTTGCGACTCTCAATCAAGCTAACCAAGCATTTAGGGGGGAGCCTAACTAAGAAACTATCTTGTAGATTTCTTCTGTTTTGTCCCACAAAAAATCAGTGAAGGAGCTAAGCTATATCTATCAAGTCCTGCTTTTGTAAGAACTTGTTGTTTGGTGAAAAAATAAATGGGTCTGATGGAATCAGTATTTATTTTCGAGTCACTCCTTTACGACATTCATGTACCTCTATGCATCATATGTAAGAACCTTCTGCAAGTATGCAGCATGCGCGCACTGCTGCATAAGATATCCTTTCATGGTATATCTGAGCAGCTTCTTTTTCAATGTGTTCAGGGAGCTCATTTGGTTGGGGTTGACAGCCTTGGCATGGATGTTAGACTTTTCTCTGGGGAGGAAGTACGAACTCATCGTTTTCCCTTCAAAACCAGGGTAAGAAATCAATTGCAGAATTGAGAGAATGCTTTCATCCTGATTGTCAGCTACTAATAGTTTGCCTGATAGCAGATATCCATGAATGTTTATGTAATTTGTAGCTGTCTATATTACAGAACCAATTTAACATGAAATAGAACATGTGCGTTTTCTCTTCTATTTTCAATAAGATCGAAAAGCATGACATTGTCTTTTAGTTCCATGTTTGGCGGCCTACCCTGTCGCTGTCAGTTGCTGTTATAGCTATCTGTTATGTTTTCAATGTCAATTTTCATGATTGCACTTGTGTAGAATATGTGCTGCATTTGACACCCCCACCTCCCTCCCTCCCTCCCTCCTAAGACAACCGAATACCAGTGCCCCGTGTCAATATACTTTTCGTTTTCAAAAGAAAAATCTTTACTATCTCGGTCTTTGTTTCCGGTCTTCCATTACTAGAGAGGTGGGTGAATAGTGTGTTTACTTTTTCCCAAGCTTTTGCTTATCCCTAGTCTAGTTATTCAGGGTTAATATTTGTTCTCTGCTCTGAAGCTTGTTGGTTCCAACTGCAATAGGCTCCACTATGTTGACTAAATTTGAAAGCAGTAAAGTTTGCCGAGTCTTTTACGAAACATGTTCATGTAACTCTTCTAATTCATGACACGGCTGATACGTTTTTCGGCTACTCTTCTTAACATGAACTATCCAGTACCAAACTTGCTTCACACTCTGCTGACAGTTTTAAGGTTCCTTTGCAGGCGACAAGTGCAGCTGCTGCTGAAAAACAGATTAATCAGCTACTGTTCCCGCGATCACGCAGAAAGAAGTTCAGGAGCAATAGTGATGGACTTAGGGAGTAAAAAGCATTTTAGCTTCTCCTTCTTGTTGGTAATATCAATAGAGAATGCAATATTTCTTTTTGGATGTTTCTTCCCCCTAGTTCCTTGTACTAATTTATTTGTAGTTTAAATTGAATAATGAAAAAAAAAATTAGGCTTTTTTTATAACTGCCTTGTAAGGAAAATGAAATAAATTCCCTATTATTGGCGCTAGCTTGTTGCTTTACATTTTTGCTTTATCCAATTGGAAAGGAAATCTGAACAGATTGCTGGATTTTAATTTATTAATCTCTAAAAAAATTGGCCCGAGTCGGTTCGAGTTTTACAAGCTTGATGACCTTACTAATAGCATGTTAGCAAATAAAAAGATGCGCAAACGCAAAACTGCAATTATGCATTTACATTTGCTGCTACAATAACCCCTAAAAATAATTGCTTCTTATTGTTCTTGTTGCTAGTGAAAATCCTAGTAATGTGGCTGAAACCCAGATTTTTTGGAGCAGAAGTGAAACGTGTGCCTTCTAATTTTGAAAAACACACCTTCAAAATCATGATTTCTTCCACAAATCTTTTCCCTTGTTCTTGTTTTCTAGTTCGTCCGGCGCCACGTGTGCCTTCTTTCCAAATCCGGTGCTGGCAATGTCACCCTTGCTAGTATCTGCTGTTTTAGAACTCCCAGCTCCACTTCCTTGGCCATGGTTCGCGGAGCCAGCCTCCTCGTCAAAAATTTTGCTCCTTTCAGCATCTTCATCGGCATGATCTTTGTCATCTTCTTCCTTGTCACCCCTACAGAAACATCAAACAGTTACAGATAAGGTTATGTTTGTTCGCGAGCAGAAAGAATGAAGACCACGCGAGAGAGTTATCTACTTCATTTTTCAAAAAAAGAAAGAAAGTGCTTATGGAAAAGGCAATATAGCCAGAGGCATCTTAGGGCAATCCTTTAAGATCACATACAGGAGCGAAACCAAACGGAATTGCGATCTTAACATACCCTGAATAAACGATCAGCCCAACAGAAACAGCAGCAAAGGCGACGAAGTACATCCAATCAACCTATGGAGTATGAACATCAGAAGGAAAATTCCATGAGTATGATTATAGTTACACTTGGAAGTCCCACACCAATCAATTCAACATACTATGATTTGCTAACCTTCTCGTGGTAAGCGAATATGCGAATCAAGACAGCCCACATGTCGGATGTCAGCAAAGACAGGTTCAACATTGTCGATCCATTGCTCTGCAAACAGTAGGATTCATTAGAATATTCATGGATGCATGCGTGAACCTGTATCATCGAGTTATACACTACTTTGCAAATCACCAATGATCAATGATTTGTGAGCATGTACTATTAGATATAAAATAATTTGATTGCTGTTACCAGAAAATAACATACAAGAAGCACAAATGAAAAATCATATTATCAAACATGTTCTTTTCTTTTTCCCGTGACTTAAGAGTCAGACTCCTCCAGTTCATGCTCATGCCAGATTTTGAATAGAACACAATTTTCTTAATCGAGAGGAGAAAGCCCTAGGAAGCTGAAATCCATACCTTAAGCAAGACTGGGACAAATGAGTAGAACATAAACATTGCCACTGAAAATCCAACAAATGGAAAAGCCTGAAAAGAAAAAACGACAAAATGTGGAGTATGTCAAATGTTATTCAAACATGATATTAAAAACAAACCATTGCTTCATTCATCTATGTGAAAACCATGAATATGTAACCGTATATTTAAATATCGCATCCAATCCAGTCACATGCATGCACCAGCTAACATATGGATCGAAAATTAATTTCAACAGAGCAATGTCAATCATAACTTATTCAGACATGATTTTATTCAATTCAAACGCCAGGACAACAAAAATCAGCACATGTGGATTTATAGACTTTTAACCACCAGTAAGAAAGGAGGTTGAATAAGAAACTTACTGCTCCAGCTGACCAATGAATAGACTTGAGTTCATTTCGCTCAAGAATACTTCTGTAGACATTATTAAGGAGCAAAACTTGACAGCAAGAAAGCATAAGAGAAAAAGAAATGTATACTTAATTATCAGTCTGTTTAATTAAAGTCAGAAAACATTCCAGTATCGCGCAATTTAAAAAATAATCAGGGTAGTTCATAACTAGAAGAACTCATAATGTTTTGGATACATTTGAACAGCACTAATAATGGCGCCAAAAAAGCCCAGCAGTGCCATGAGTTCAACCCGATCAGCACTCTTTACAAGGAATTCCTGCACAAGACAGAAGGAAATGTAAGTTCTAAAGGAAAAAAATCGATTTTATAAACTTATTGGGATGCGCTGGATGCATGGAGCACTTCTTGGAGTTATCAAGACAATTTTTTTTTGGTTATTCTAGTTTAAAGAAAAAAGTTCTCAACTCAAACAATGGAACTTTGCAACACAATTTCCATGTCAATATTGACACTTAGCACATCTCATATTGCAACCATTACCCCATTACTAAGTACCTCTTATATTCCTCATTTTAGGAACTGTTGTCTCTAATATCATACTCTGCCTTTACCACAGATAAGATCTTTATCCCTCATGAGAAAAACCTCATTCAACCAACATCTCTAAGTCATCCCTCATTGCTAACTTTCGACATACCACTAATCTTGCTTGGGTTATCTCCATTTTTCACATGACATCTCACACTTAAGATCCTCTCAGGATCTTTTTCCTCATGAGAAGTACCTTACTAAACCAACATCTCTGAGTCATCCTCATTGATAATTTTCGACATATCACTAAATTTGCCAGAGGTATCTCTATTTTTCACATGACATCTCACACTTAAGATCCTCTTCTGTATATGAAGGTATGCTTTGTCCATTCCTACTTCCTCCACCCGCATCTCATCCCAATATGATTTCCCAACCCTCTTCTGATAGCACTTTTCAATTTGTTCAAACTCCACTCAAGCATTACCTATGTAACACTACTTCACCACTTAACTTCCCAACCTACCTGGAAAATAGTGGAAAACTAGAACTTCTTTCCCTAGATATATAGAATAAATGAAAAATATAGAAGTAGACACCTGCACTGCAAGCATACTTGGATAAAGGCATTCTATGCAAATTAGCTTACCTCACTGACATTACTTATAGCATACAGTGTTGCACCAGCAATAACAAGAGCATCCCCTTTACGAGGGTTGCTTCCTCCTGCAAGTGAAAATCACTTATTAGTACAAGGAAAATTACATAAAAGATCTACAGAGTAAAGAATATGAAAATAAGTGGTATCATGAATACTCAAGTTTTGGAGGTGATACATACAACCTAATCATCGTGCATTCAAGCATTTTTGCATTCAAGATAAAACGTAACGAAAAAGCCAACAACACACCAAATTTCATGATGTCTCACGAGGAACAAGAATGTCGGCGATTCCACATAAACTTAAGGACTCAAAGTATAGCTATAATTTCTTTAGCTGCCCAATAATGTTCCCTAAGATTCAACTGGTAGAAATGATCAAACACCATTACAAGTCTATAACATACCATCTTCAAAGGAAGAAGCGAAGGAAATATTACAGAAGTTATTCCAGAGCTATGTAAGGTATTATTTAATGAAAATGAAAGTCCATGGTCATGGGGAATTTACACACCAATACAAGCGCCAATTAAGGATCCAGGATGAAGTAGTAATAAACAGACTGAAACATGATATATGGTTACCTGATCTGTCCCCTGCATGAACATCTGAAAAAACAATCATAACAAGGCCAGCAACACAAACAATTACTCCAGCTATCTTCTTAAATCTGTACTTCGTGCTCAAGAAAAGCCATGTGAGAACCATAACTGAAGGAATTGACCAACAGTCCAGTAACATGACACTTGTAAGAGATGTGTACTGATACGCCTTTACAACTGCAAACAACCAAACACCAGAATATAATTATCCTAAAACTGGAATCGCTTAGTATACACAACTTTCAGTTGAGAATGCAACAAGAAAATGCCTGGCTGACATTGTATTTTAAAAAAAGTTAAAAAGTAGTAAAACTTCTTCCTGTGAACAGATTGATCGGGACTTCCAAGAATGATCCAAAAACAAAGAATTTATATTGAAACAGTTCCCAAAGAGGGCCTTTCTTTGGGTTCTAAGACAGGACAGTTTCAAATGTGCCGGAAGTAATGGCCTCAAGAATTGCAATATAAGAAAGTACAAATATTCTGTTGGATATAGTGAAAGCAAGCCCACATTCCAGTGCACTTATGCTTTTTATTGGTTTGGAAGCCAGAGTCTGCTTTACAATCCCCTGTCCCCTGTGGACTTCTACTAACCAGAAAGAATATATGGGGTTCAATTAAAGAACAGCATGCTGATTATTCATCCTATGATGATCCATATACAAGCAATTCCTTAGGATAATAAGGGTGGAATATATCTTTGGGGTTCTGCAGTTACCAAAACACCAGATGAAGAAGAAATAACAAAACAACCTTATATAAGTTCAGCTGAAAGATCAACAACAGTTGTAGAAGAAGCACATGACCTGTCTAACTAAATAGCATCTCCCACCTAGAAGAGGCACTTACCAAGAAAGTTTGCCTCCACATCCACCAATGCAAGAATGACATAGTAGTACCATTTTGCCTGAAGAAATTCCAAAATGAGATAAATCGTGAGTGTCTGATGTTAAACTCACACACAACAAAATACCAGACATATATAGGCTATAGCACAGAACTGATAAATCTTTCAGCCGTCCTACAGTGAGATTTTCTTGCTGTGTTTTGTTTAGCAGTTAACCTCCAACTTATCAAACTGCATTACATTACATCTGAGATGTACATCCTATTAGCTCCCTCGTCATCTTAAAGAAGGATAAAGATATTGCCTTGAATTTTTAGCACCCCAATATCTTATGTTCATAACATACATTCCTAAACTTAACCGGAGAATCCTATCTCATAATATGGGTATATGGACTTGGGAATGAACTATATAAATAGTTAACTACATTTAATGACACAAAATAAAGCGAAAGCAAGAGGGATTTTTTCTTGAAAATCACCTTAAGTGCTTCCCTCCGATAAAGCATAATACCTCCATACACAATGGCCAGGAAAACATAGTTCAAAAATGACTGAGAAGTTGGCGCATTAATTCCTAAATTCAAAACAAAATACATAACCACGTTAGAATCCAACGCCAAAAAATTGATTAAACAAGCCAACATCTAGCAAGTTAAGGCGGACTCTAAATCTCCTAGCAACTATAATCTCAATGTCTCCCATAAGACTCCTAGCAACTATAATCATCATAGCTGGTAACCACTTTAACTACCTGTGTTCTATAATGATTTATTTACATGAAACTTTACAACAAGAATAATCAAAGTTTTTAGCAATAACATTAAAATTTCATGGATATACAATCAAATAAATACAAAATTATCCCTTTCTAATAAATTCATTAAGTAAGCTTCTGAGAAAGAACTAAACATCAATCACAGGACTCTGATCAAAGGAAAACACCAATCACAAAAAAAGGTTCTGAGGAGAAAGAGGGGACCTTTTCTAGCCAATTCAGATGAGGAGAATCCTGTAGAAGTAATAAGCAGTGAAAGAAACTGACCCAACCCAAGACCCACTAAAGTTTTCTTAGTACAAAAATCTTTAAAGCTCAACATTTTCCTTTCACTCTCAGAAAAACACAGAAAAACCAGTTCAAGAACTGGGCAGGCCACAAGCTAGAACCAAAATTTTAAGCTTGGAATGATGAAAAGGGGCTGAATTGGACGGAGCAACAAATACCCACTTGGTGGATTGTTTGACAAGACTAAGGTAGACGACAGGCGGAAGAGTGATGGTGGAAGTGAAAAAGAAAGCTCTTTTTTTAATTAGGAAACTCTTCAGTCTTCACTTTTCAGATACCAAAAGCAAAAGAACCAACATCGCCCTTTTTAGTTTTCAGAGTGCAAAATTCCATGCGGAATTTGACTTCTGGGCGTTGAATTTAGAGTGGAAGAGGGCTCTCCCCAATTACTATTTTTTTTGTTAAGCAGGCTGCAGAGCTCCGCAATTTAGGTGAATCTCGCCGATTTTGTTTATTATTATAGTATTAGAGAAAAATGGTAAAATTCAGCCCTGCATTTGTATCATATATCAGGATAAGCCACTATATTTGTAATTGAGTCAAATAAACTACTGTATTTGTATCATATGTCAGGATAAGCCATTGCATTTGTATCATATGTCAGGATAAGTCACTACCTTTGTAATTGAGCCAAATAAGCCACTGTATTTATTCATTTGATCTACACTAGCCACTCATTCCTAAAAATAATTATACATTGTTTGGATACATCATAAGACTATGCTTACATGTTATTTTTCTTTTAAATGACATGTCATAAAAACCATGCCCAACACTCATTTTTGCAATTGAAAAATAAAAAATTGGATCAAAATATTCAAAAATAAAAAATCGAGCGAGATCAAAATAATATTCCCTTTTCTAGCGATAAAATATCGAGTAAAATCAAAATAATAATCCACTATTTTTGTGCACTTAATTTTATTTATTTATTTAGTTTTTCTGACATGTCGATTTTTTATATTTTTATTTTTAAATTTAATTTCTAAGTCAACATCACCGTTGTTTTTTAAGATGTCAAACAAGGTATAACTATTTTTAAGCTATCATTAAATTTTTACGTGACATAAATTCTTTTAATGAAGTTAGATAATTATAATGTAATGAGTACTTTAATTAATAAATTTTATATATTAAAATTAGTAATTTAAATATTTATTATTTTTTTATAATGCCACATGTCAATGCCATTTTTATTAGAAATGTGATGGTGTATCATTCAGGTAACTATACAATATATTTGTATTAGCTTTACTATGTATATAGATATGCATGCCGTTTATGTAGCAAGTATTTGATCATTGAATTTTGAATAATTTTATTTACTAGACTAAGAAAATCAAAGAAATGGTTTTAATAAGAAAAAGTATATAAATTAACTGTAGTTTTGGTTGAGTGATAAGGATATCGTACTGACTCATATTTCATTTTCGAGTCTGAAGAAAAAAAACTATAGGTTTAATAAGATAATTCACCTCGCGTTTGTAAATCTTTTCCAAATAACACCTTATATTTTGTGTTCACGTTGACTCAATTTAAATCTCTGATTTTAAATTGGATCTAATTTAGTAAAAAAAAAATTATTTTACTTACTCATATGATATTTTTTATCATTAAAAAATTATTTAAAATTTTAAAAAAGTGGGCCCGTTGATCCTTATCATCCTTTTTACAGCGCCACATCATCCCTGTACCAAAAAAACAGAAACAGTACATCATCTTCTACTCTCCACTCACAACTCACCTCCACTTCCTCCATAACCACCGTGCACTACCACTATCTTCACCGTGGACAATTTGATGGGAGATAGTGGTAGTGTTGGTTTGGTTGTTTTTGGTGGAGATGGTGGTGGACTGATGGTGCACGGTGGTTATGAAAGAAGTGGAGGTGGGTTGTGAAAGGAGAGGAGGAGATGATGTGTAGTGTTGTGGGTTTTTTAGTGCAGAGACAATGTGCCGGGGTCAAAAAGCATGGCTAGGATTAACGGGCCTATTTTTTATTTTGTACTATAACTTTTTAATGATAAAATGCCAGTGGTTAAGTTAAATAGTTTTTTTATTACTAAATTAGATCTATTTTACAATCGAGGTTTCAATATAAACAAATATAAGAGCAAATAAAAAATTTCAAAAACACATAGATCTATTTAAAAAAAAAATACAAATGCGGAGGGAATTATTTAGATAATCATTCAACAAAAATTATATTTAAAAAGTTATCATCTTCTAAGCGAAAAATATTAAATATTGTTTAAAACAAAACAGATAAATTTTAGTTGTTGTTATGCGCTTAAAAATTACTCACCCTCACTTAAAGATCATAAAACTTCTACTTCAACTTTAATGGCATAAACACAAAGCTAAAATCTATAGTAATTATAATCGATTAAAAACTAGTAACTCATACTTTATTGGTGTGATTAGTGTTTTGCATCAAAAATATAGTTCAACTAAGGAAGATCAACCGAATCGTATGGTTGAATTGTTTCAACCTAGTGTTGAACTAACTAGCAAGAGATCTTCTTATTTACTCAAGGTCACTTTACATTTGTGATCGATCATTTCGGTCCCCAGGAAAGGGGCGCCAGAGAGGGTGAGAGCCCTGTCGTGCTCGGACCCTGTCGCACCACGAGGCGCTGTCAGCAAGTCGGGTTGTTTGGGAATGCAACCCAAATCGGGCGGTAAATTCCATCAAAAGCTAAATATGAGCGAGAGACCGATAACAAACAAGTACCGCGAGGGAAAGATGAAAAAGACTTTGAAAAGAGAGTCAAATGGTGCTTGAAATTATCGGGAGGGAAGCGGATGGGGCCGGCGATGCGCCCCGGTCGGACGCGGAACGGCCACAAGCTGGTCCGCCGATCGGC